>JAJONI010000220.1:0-31871 GCA_022190145.1 Pezicula rhizophila
TAAATAAGCTTAGATCTAGTATACAAAATAGATTTAATGTAATTATAAAGGCAAGGGGCTATTATACAAAGTACCAAGGTTTTTATTTGTAGATTATTATCTAAAATTTCATTTAAAACTAACAGTTTCTTTATAGCTCTTAAGTTGACTAAATTAAAACTAATTGAAGTCAAGTGGTCAGATGTTGAATATATGCTTAATAATCAGGAACACAGGCTTATGGTAACCAATTGCAAACCGAAAGGGGGTCTACTTAATGTAAGCGAGTCCAATAGGGGTCAAATATAGCTCAAGGTAGCTCTGCAGTGTAAGCACATTGGCTTATTAAATTTGACCGACTGAGAAGGAGAAAGACGGCAATTACAACAGTTACTTCAATCTCCCTTTTTAAGGAGCCCAAGATATCAAGATATGGGCGATCAATTTGACAGCGTTTGCCAGAATTCCCCACACTTGCTCATACAGCGCACAAGGGGCTGTCAGATTCGTTTTACCCAGGAACAAAATGCTAGTGCTGCTCAACGTAATTGAAAAAATTTACTACTACGATATTCATGAGCAGTAAGCCGGCAGATTGCTCATGGGATAATGGTAAGCAGTGTAGATCTCTGATGAGTAACCTGAGCTGCTGAGAATACCCATATAAAGCCATGCATTTACACCAGTCATTCAATACTTTCACTTCACAAAAACAACCCAATAGCCCCAGAAATTTTCTTATTTTTTTTTTTTGAAAAAAAAAAAAAAACCGTCTAGTCATGTTCTCGAAAGGCTTACTCTTCCTTACGCCCCTAGTCAGCTTAGCCACTGCACAAGATCTATGGCCTTCCCAGAGCTTCGAAACCGTCGGTTTCCACCCACCAGTTCTTGAGATCACGAAATCTGGTGCACCGCTAGCTAGTGGATCAATTCTACTTACCCCCCAAACCACCACTGGCCTGGAACGTACTGCGGTAATGATCATGACGGACGATGGCGAGCTTGTATGGAATGGACCGAACGCGACAACATACACGAATCTTGTCATGCAAACCTTGGACGATGAACCCGTGTTGAGTTACTGGGCCGGAATTGGAACCAATATTGGTCATGGATATGGAAACGTGACGATCCTTGATACAACCTATTCTACGTTGTATACTGTCTGTCCAGAGGGATCTGACATTGTTACACCATTCAACACTACTTATGACTGCTATGCCGACCCTCACGAAGCATTCATTACGTCTCGAAATAGCATTTTGATTACGAAGGTTAATGTTACAAGAGCTGATTTAACATCAGTTAATGGGCCAGCAGATGGATGGGTCTTTGATACAATAGTTTACGAAATTGACATTAAGACGAACGAGGTGTTGTTTCGTTGGAGTGCTTTGGAAGCCGGAATACCTATCAATGCTACTAAGGTACCATTAGGATCTGTTGACGAGCTGAAAGGTGGAACTGGTGATAGTCAATCTGATCCCTTCGATTGGTTTCACGCCAACTCGATTCAACCGGTTGGAGACGGTTATTTCATAAACAGTAGACATCTATGGACGTCCTGGCTATTGAATTCTACGGGTGATATCCAGTGGTCTATTCAGGGAGACACAGAAGGTGATTTCTCACTCCCAGAGGAGGGGCAATTTGTTCGTATTCTATTCAATCACCCGATAATATATATTATGGCTGACAGTGGTTTACCGCACAGGAATGGCAACACGATGCACGCATTTCAGATATCACATCAACCAGTGCAGTTTTACACTTTTTCAACAACCGTAACGCAGGATTCGTCAACGCAAACGGAACCCACCAAACAGACGGACTAGAACTCCTCCTTGACTTCGAGAGTTTTAGTGCAACAGTAAACCACTCACTAACAGATCCTGCCGATCCAATATTCGTGACATCTCAGGGTTCAATTTCTAGACTCTCAAATGGCAATTATTTCATGGGGTACGGAGGGGTTCCTAAAATTAAAGAGTATAGTTCGGATGGAACTCCTATTATGACTCTACAGTTTGGAAATGAGAGCACTTCTCAATCATACCGTGCTTATAGACAAGAATGGTATGCGACGCCCGCTTGGGATCCTGTTGCTGCTGGAAAGAGTGGTGTTGCTTATATGAGTTGGAATGGGGCTACGAATGTTACCAAGTGGGAGATCTATACGGGATTGTTGGAGGGTAATTTGACATATGTTGGTACGGTGGCTAATTCCGGTTTTGAGACTTCCGTTAATTTGTCGAGTTCGGTGGGATACCTTCAGGTTTCAGCTTTTGATGGGGATATTTTTTTGAGGAACTCGAGTGTTGTGGCGCTTTCTTGAGTACTCTGTAATGCGTGCTACCCTATGATTTGGGGTTTAAGCGATCATTTTGACTTGGCGAGCTTGGAAAGTGATCTCCGATAAACCAATTCATACGGTAGGTGCACAATGGGAAAATTTTCAGTGTAGCTTGGACGTAATTTGGGGCAGAAGGAATTTATGTCCCTATATTAGGTGGACAGCATGGATGCGAGTGCCGAGAATTCCTCGTTCTACAATATGTCTCGCTTAATTGCACATCCGTCTAATAATATATGCAATATGAGCCCTATTTCAAGCGACCACCATCTCAGCCTCTAATACTGTTGTTTATTAGTCAAACAGTAAAATTCAGGGTTGGAAAGTGCTCAGAGTACAGACTTTGATGCTGGAAAATATGTACTAAAATTGGTCTACAGTACCACCTATCTGTCTACATACCTTATTCAGCCATACACGAAACTAGCACAGGAAACGTAGTTTCATCTGTATCAATGAATACATTCCATATAAGAAGAGTAGGTCGGAGTTAAGGGGAGAGTTAGATTTGCATAATATCTTTCTTGGCATATAAACACCTCTAAAGCAACTACAACAATAGCGAAAAAGTGGCCAGCTCTAAAGTTCACACATAGCTTTTGCAGACAAAGCCAGATATCTCATGGTTAACAACAGCAGAATCGACGCATGTAACATGTGCTCTAAAGGTAGAGCTAATTAGAAACTAGCAGAAGCAGGAATTTAGATTGAGTAAAGTAAATTAACCCTTTCTTAAATACTAATAAGGTGTGCAACACACTAAATAAGTTGCTAAGAGAGGTTCTCACTTGAAATTTAGCTTAACTAAAATTATCTACTCTAAACACGAGGTATGAAACATAGTATTATGTTCATTGATGAAAATTACTAGCCTTCTCCAATCTCCGGCCCACATAAACTAACAACAAAACACCTCTGCATAACCTTCTCACCACCCCTACTCCCCGAAAACATAGGATACTCAATAACCACCTTTTCCTCCTCGGATAACCAACTAACCATAGCTATTACCTTTTCCCGGTCTTCAATGCTACTAATAGGTAATGTTGTGTTATCGAGTTCATCGACCATTGTTTTGAAAGTAGCTTCTTCTTGTGATTCGCCGATGAATGTCAGGGGGTGGGGTGCTAGGGTGTTGTATTTGATGGATCTGTAGTTTTGTTAGTTTAGGGGTGGGAGTGGGGAGTATAGTGCTCGAGGTGCCATTACTTGCGGCGCAATAGTATCGAGTTGATTTGGGACTAACTGAATGTTTGGTGGTTGTAATGAGTACTACTAGCAGACAACTTTGTCTCTTCGAGTCACTCAAAACCGAACCGGTTATGCGAAATCAACAACCGAGAAGAGAAGAGCTAACTTACAAACTCCCAATCCAAAACCCCACCACTTTATGCCTCTTATCAAACTCGTCCGAATCCGCCTCACGAATAAACCACACGATGTACAGCCAAAAAGACCATAAAGTATGTGCCCAATCCCCATCAATAAGCAAAACCCAATCAAGAGGCTTTTCTTCCTCTTGGTCTCTAGCAATGATATCTTCAACCACCTCAAATACACGTGGATATTCAGTGGAAAGCCAGTCGAAAGCTTGCTCTAAAGAGAAAATTCGGTCTACGTTTGAGCATTCATTTAAAGGTAGGGAACTGATGCGTATGATAGAGTCGATTTGAGCTAAAAGCAGAGCTCTTGCTTTTCTGATGACTTCTATTTGTCTGTGCCGGAATTCGGTAGCGAGTTTTTGATTGTAATTTATAGGTTGGGATAATTTGGACCCGGAGTTGTGATGGCGAGACCATTCGGATTGGAGCTTTTCGTACAGGATAAATAGGAGGTGTATGAAATTTCGGGACAGAACTCTTCTGTGGGGATTAGTTAAACTCATCTTCTCTGGGCAAAGTGTTGGGTTTCCACGAAGAAAATGGTCCTCGTAGGTATTAGCTAGCATTGCTACTAAAGTATCGATGAACCCATCTGAAAATACACGCAAATAATCAGGTCTGTCATCTCTTCGTTCCAAGGAGTTTGTATGAATTTGGTAAGTGACTGCTTCGAGTAGTATCTCTGGGTCCGGAACATAACATTGCTGAGAACTTCGTAGACTACATGCCTTTTCGTTTGGCGTTAATTTTAGGTTGACCGTATCCTCGTTGAGATGCTCTGGGAGCATGAAGCCATAGCCTAGAAGAAGCTCGGAGTTTGTTTTCAATCCGTAGTTGTTGAAGACCTGTTCTTGAGCCGAGATGATTCCATTGTAACGAAAGTCAATGCATTTAGATGCTTCGTTTGGATACCACGAGACGATATTCGCGGGTTGGTACTTATGATTTCCAAGGTCAAGAACCGGGAGGAGAATAGAAAAGTCATCTGTGTGTTTGTTTGGTAGTACCAACGATGGGCGGAAACTGCGTGTACCAAAGACAGCAGCAGCCCATTGGTAAAGTTCATATGTATAGGCTTCCCAATTGTCATACATACCTCTCAAACCATTAACACCATGTTGCCAACCAGTTTTCCAAATTGCCTTTCTTGTTTTAATCGCAGGTTCGGCATTTGTTCCTCCGAGGAAGTTTAGATCGTCATCTGTCCATAAGTATGCAGTTCCAAGACGTTCTGGTTGATCTGGTTGAGGTAGAAGGTGGATATATGGATACCAGAATGACTTTTCCCCAAGAAGGTATTGCTGTATCAGGAAAAAGTTGCCGATAATTACGCGCCCGTTATCTACATTTGCTAGGAGTTTGAAAAATGAGGGCGGAAAATGTGGTGAACCACCCAGCGCAAAGTCGATAGAAGGAGAATCTCCATTCTTCGTACTAGAAGGGTCCCATGCGTTGAGATATGAAAGTGATACTCGGTAGGGACAACTGACTATCTCGTTGAGTTGACTGGAGGTGTGCTGCGAAATTGTTAGCAACTGAGTCAACGACGATGATTCGAGTTTAAATCAGTAATAACACGCGCGCATTGCTCGTGACACACTGACTTTGAAACCTCAAATACTCGCGTTGATTCAAGCTGCCGAATACCAAACAAGTTTCGCTTCAATTGTGCTGGCTCTCTTTACAACCCCAAGATATCAAGTAATGGCCCTCTTAAATTTCCAAAATGGCAAAGTTTCTCAAGAGAAGCATGCCACGAGCAACGGCTAGACTATTGTGAAGCTGACACCCAATATCTTTCAGTGTTGCGAGAGAACTTTCCCGTGGCAATCACTGACTTGTGTTCCGCCAACATTCATAGTCCGCGGAGCGTCCACTCCAACCTGCTCACCACTAATAAGAAGGGAAGGGTAGGGTAGGTGAAAGAAGTTCCTCTTACATCCTTCCCAATAACTCCAATATCTTCCTTAGCCCTAAACCCCCAACCCCCAAAGTCGTCAAACCAATGAATCTCCACAGATTGGTGTAGCTTTCCACCATTGGCCTGAAACCACTTTAAAAGCTCTTGAACTTGAAGGTCTGAAGCCAAAGAAGAACTTGACATTTTCGAACCGTACCCTGATGGCCCCAAAAATAAAGGTAGGCAATGAAATTAGGTAAATAGATCCAGGTGTATGCAAACCAGTCCAGAACTGGTAGCGAAATTTCCGTTTTTCCTTTTTTTTTTTTTTTTTCTTGCACCTGTTACCCCAAGATCTATCCTGGTTGTATTTTTGCGCCTTTGAATTTTGAACTGAATGAGAGAGAGAGAGAGAGAGATTCCTTTGAGAGGTGGGCCGACGCCACCAAAGTTCCAGGATAGAAATAGCAAAAGGATCGAAAGCTTCTTTTCAAGACATCGTAGTACTACTGTACACTCTGTAGTTTCCTTCCTAAGTAGTGTTGGTCGTAGAGAGTGAGAGAGAGAGAGAGAGAGAGAGCAGGGAGGTAGCTGGTGTATGCGATGCGAGACGAAATTATGAGCGTCACTGAGTTGCGGATAATTTCAATGTTGTGGGAAGGTGAACTGTAATTTAATTATAGCAGCATGAGATATTCCCGTTGCTTAAGCTCAGAACATGGGGGATTTAGCATGGCCGCTTTTAAATCCAAGAGAAGAGACAGGATCAGGGTCTCACCAAAATCAAATCAAATCCTAACACTACCTATGCTGCGTACTCACCCAGTCAACCTTCCGAAATTTGGTCTCGTACGAAGTAATTGTACGCTGTACGGCGTCGCCGCCATGTATCAATCGATCGCCAGCCAACATGTCAGCTCCAGCTCCCTCTCTTTATCACCTCAAAAGCCCAGGAGGATCAGAATCACTGCGACGTGAAGCAGCAGACGGCCGCCATCTCGAAGACTACCCTAATAACCTACCTCCCGTATCTTGAAATGACGTTCCACAGCTTCAGCTACCAAAGCAACCAATACTACCAACACCCACCTCAAAGCCCACAACCACAATACCTCCAAGCCAAACCAACCCTTCCAACCCGAATAACCTACATCCTAAAACTATGGACCTTAAAACTAGCATCAGACCTAGGATTCCTCCTACTACGACTCATGAAGCCCATCCCAAAATCGCAACGTCCAACCCTTCTAAAAACCTATGCATGTCGACCGAACCTCCGTAATCGAATCTTTATACCTCGAACACATAGAACGGGCCAATACCTGCCCTTATATATCGATTTACACGGCGGAGGATTCGCCCTTTGTGACGCCCAATTCGACGATTCATTCTGCGCCGATTTCGCAAATACCTTCGATATCATCGTCATAAGCATAGACTACAGTCGAGCGCCCACGCATCGGTTTCCAGAGCCCACAAACGACATAATAGCCCTGACACAAGCTATACTCTCTGATGCAGAACTACCAATCGATAGAAACCGAGTAGTTTTAGGTGGATTCAGCGCAGGAGGAAACCTAGCATTATCAGCCGGACAAAACGAGACGATGGCAAACCAGATAAAAGGCATAGTAACATGGTATCCCATAACGGATTTTACGCTATCACCAAGGGAAAAACAGAGATCGAGGCCGTATCGGAATTCCCAAGATTTGGATGCCTTGAAGGATTGGGGTCCCGTTTTTAATTGGGCATATATACCCTCGGGACAAGATTTGAAGGATCCGAGGGTAAGTGTTAGGTATGTTGGACAGCAAAATCCTTTGCCGAAGTGGATTTTTGCGATTGGTGCTCAATACGACATGCTTTGTAATGAAGCAAGACAAACCATCTTCGACATAGCTGGTCTGAATGAAGAGGAGAGACAGCTTGGACATGACGGGTTTGAGAAGGAGACATATAAGTGGAGGCTCGTAAAGGGAGTCAGACACGGGTTTACCCATGAGCTGGGCGATTGCAAAGGTGAGGATGAGGTTGTCCGAAAGAAGAGACGGCAAGAAATCTTTGAGGAGGTAGGGAAGTGGTTGTTTGAGGGGCCATTCAGAGTTTGGGGAGATGATGTTGATGATGTCAAGACCAAGGAAGGCAGAAGCTTCGAAATCTGTGGCGTTATGGAGGAAGACAGGCTAGCTGCAACTGATGCGGTTTAAGAGCAGAATTGTCTTGAAAATCCATTGTAATATTCTCTTGTTGCCGTTTAGCTCAACAATTTCCTCTCATCTAGTTTGGAAGCTATTCAAAAGGCCAAGTAGCTTTAGAAGGGCATAGAGAGGACTACGCGAGCCTCGCCGCTCGGTCCGTAGGGCACAACTTCGTTGTGTAGGACTCCAACTTAATTTCTTAAATTTCAGTCAACGACTCACGCAGGCGAACCGGCCATCTTATTTTGTCATTACTGTGGCTTGTTCCATGCTTCTTGGAGCTTGATAAATTACCGTACTAGTAACTGTCTAGAAAGTTACGTTTTGGTTGTTCAGAGTAAGGTTTGCAAATGTATGGTATGCACTGTCAAAAGAGCTTTCAAATTGCATTATTCATTGAAGTCGTCCGTGGATCTAGTTGAAACGCACGAGGCAAGTGCCTAGAATTAAAACTGAATGGTGGTACAAGAGGTCATAAAGTGCTGTTTTACCCGAAGAAAGCGGCGAGCTTTCAAGCGGCAACGGCAGTCTTTACATCAGTGACCGCCTTTGTCTCTGTAGCTGACTCGACCTTGGAGATAGTCATAGTCTCACTAACCCAGGCAGTCTTCAACTTGAAGTCTGGTGAGCTGCTCCAGGTTCTGATCTCAAGGTCCTTACGCCAGCCTGACAACATATCCGTAGTGACGTTGGAGCCACCACAAAGGATGATAATGACCTTCGTCTCCTTAGTCAACTTCTTGCTCTTCAACGCCTTCGCCAGTCGTCCATCATAGCACATTGCGATGTTAACACCACAAGCCAGCTCGACGATAAGTCTCTCCTCATCTGCCAGCCGAACGCAGCCCATCTCAGCCTCGATATCCTCAAGGACAACGCTTCGGACGTTGTGTCTCTGTCCATCTTCGAAGCACTTCTTGGCAACTTTGACACAGCCCAAACTGGTGGCGCTCGACGTCATTGCCGGCATAGTGATCAGTTCGCCTTGCTTCAAGCTCAAGCTCAAGCTATCGGCACCTTTAGTTTCGACAGCAACAACCTCCGTGTCCTGCCAACCAAGCCTATCGAGGCCCTCCATAATACCGCACAGCAAACCACCACCACCAACTGAGCAAATAACAGCATCCGGTCGTTCTGAACCATTCAGTCAGTACATGTGAAAAGATGTGCATACGACGAGTCTGTCTTACCTCCTTGAAGCTGAGCCGGAAGCTCATCAATAACCGTACCGTTACCAGCCCAAACATCAGGATGATCAAAAGGAGGAACCTGAATGCCGGTTGGATCCATAGGTAGAATCTTCTCTTGCAAGTAATCAGTAGCCTCAGCCAAGGTCTTTCCATAAACAACAACATCAGTCGCGCCCGCCTTTCTCAACTTCTCAATCATAGTCGACGAACAAGTCGAGGGAACCACAATTGTAGCCTCGTATCCCAGAGACACGGCCGCAACAACACAAGCCAGACCCGCATTTCCTCCCGATGGACAGTAGAAGTGTGGGCGTGTGATGATGTTCTTGGCTTTGAGTTCTTCGAGGCGACAGACAATGAAGTTGCCGATTCCGCGCGATTTGAACGAGCCGGATGGCTGGAGCGTCTCGAGCTTTAGGAAGATTCTGCTTCTACGATTTAGAAGCTTTTCTTTGTGGTGTGGGAGAGGAGAGAAGAGGGTATTGTGGAAACGTACCATCCGGCAGCTTGGGAGAGCCCTCGAGACTCAAGGAGTGGTGTTGAGGTCCATGGCGACGAGTCAATAGCGATGGAACCCATCTTGAACGCTTGTGTGTGGTATTGAAAAGGTGAGATCAATAAACGGAATTGTCTGTGGGATCAATCGCAACCAGTACAGTTTAGATAGGTAGGTAGGTATCCTGAGATGGAAGTTGAGAGCAGGAAGATGTATGTTGTTTGTACTGAGAGTTGAATCTCACACACACTATGTGGGTGGCAGGTGAATGAATGATAGGATAGAAGAATGGAAGAGAAGGGCAAGAAGAGACTGTTATACTTTTCGAGCTGTGTATCTTATCGTGCGTGGAAGGTGCTTGCTTGGGAAAGAACGTTATCGGATGCGCTGAGGGAATGTAAAAGCGGCATGCACAACAAACAGGGTCAAAAAGCCACTCAATCCTCCCTCATTCATGTCATTCATTTTTCGTGTTCTAAGACACAAGACGAAGTGATTTAGGACGCAAGTACACTCCTTGGTGTGCTTCGAAGCCGATCAACTACCGCTTCTGCACCTAGCATCAATAGTAAGGTACCGAAAGATAGGTAGGTAGGGTAGTAGTAGGAACCTGGAGAAAGCTCGCCCCAACTCGGTATCTTTCTCCAATACACACCTGCAATCAGTGCCGTTTTCACTCACACCTACCTACCTCCCTCCAATCCAATAAGAAAAATAATAAAAATAATAATAAAAAATAACACAAGACAAGACAAGAAAAGAAACAAAATCCACCTCACCTCACCAGACCAGTAACGGTTTCCTTCGGCTACGCTACGGCTACCTATCTAAAACCATGTATGTGTATGCATATGCTGAAAAAATCAGGGAGGGAGGAGAAAGAAGCCCCTTTCCTGCTTTCTCACTGCAACTATGTAATCTCCCTCAACAATTTTTTATTTTTTTTATTATTTTTTTAGTGTGCTTATCGCTGGCGGTCTGGTGTTGTACGACGAAGTCCTGCTGTAGGTGCGGAGTTCTTCAACCCCGCAATTCACCGCCGTCCTTAGCTGCTTAGGTGCGTATCCTACGGGGACTTTATGGCCGAATCAAGTTAAGTGGGCTATTTCCAATTGAGCAACTTTGGGGAGAAAAACACCAGAATGCAGAGAATGCTGGAACTTTGGGAAAAGTTTTCGTCGGAGAAGGTTTCGAATGATCCTTGTGCGCTTGTTTGCTGCTTTGAGTTGAGTCCTTTGGCGCAATTTAGGGTGGAGTTATAGGGTAATGAGAATTGTGGGGTTTTTTGGTGGTTGGATTGTGATGCTTAGATACGGAATGGGTTGGTGGTAAGCGGCATGTTATAGGGTAATGGGATCCTGGGGATGATGGTTGAGAGGGGAGAGATGAAAGAGTTATAGGGTAATGAGATCCTGAATGGTGGTTGAGAGAGGAGATTGGGGAGGTTATAGGGTAATAGGAATTTGAATGCGGAAGGTGTGTACCCGTCCGTCGTCGTGAGGCGTGCTTGATGTTCCGGTGCTTTTGGTCGACTGACCTTCTTGCACGATAGGTACATTGCTAGACGTGTACAACACCACCAAAGCTTCCGAAGAAGAAGAAAAGAATGACCTGGTAAGCACATCATACGCACCTTAATTTATGCCATCGAAATCCTCTTTTATTGAACCAAAAAAAATATCACGAGACTCGCCAATTATAATAAAAGCACATATTCCTAAACTGCAGGTTGCGCCTTAAACCGAGTAATAAGAAAGTATGTCGGCATACCTAGGTAGGTATCTTTTATGACAGTATCTTCCACGGCTCGCTTAAATACGGACGAGTTATCCGTCGGGGAAGGAAGGAAAATATATACTTTCGTACCATATTTTGAGTTTTAAAATGCACTGCATAAGCGCCAAGGTGATACAAGATATTCTATAGTATTGAAGGAATGAGGGACCTTTTATGACATATCTGAAGCACGCGGAACTCATTTTATAATGAGTAAAAATGATAGGATTCGAAGATGGTTCCGAGGCTGAGGTGGCTGCTTCCAGGCTTTTTTTATGCTTTTTGTAAGTTGCGGAGGTGAGTAAGTTCTTAGAGGATTTCGATGCGGCTGACTTTTTTACTATTACGATGTTACATCGTGATTACTAAACGAAGATATATGCTTTGTTTTTAGTAAATTAAGTGTAGTGGATTAGGTATGGAAGTATTTTTCCAAGTAAGTTTCTAGATCTTATTTGCCGCAAAAATAGAGAAAGAGGATGACTTAGGGGGAACTTTCCAAGTATGTATTAAAATATGAATTAAGACTGGCGATCTTCCACGGTTTTCAGAGTATCTCATGACGGCAGTGGAGGTGGTTGTCAAGACATACTTATGTACAAGCACATAGTGCAGTAATGCAAACTCAAAAATAGCTGATATGTCACTCACGGTACAGCAATCATCGGCTGGATCCGGGACGAACCACACCTAATTAATAAATACCAAAGAAAAAGTCAAAAAGACGACAGGAAAGTAGATAAGAGAAATCTTGGCTGAAGCCCAAGAAGAAAAACAATCACAACTATATTTGTTGCATTATAGTATACGATAATAAAACGGCCATCAGTACAGCGGCCACAGCTATTCCGGGGAAGATAAAAATAAACCCCACCGGGTCAGGTCACCCGTGCTATTTTTTTTTCTCCCTTGGTCTTTCGACAATCTGATAAATACGATGAGTGAGTGCAGCTTGCATTCGCATCACATTTCGCATCTGCATTTGCAGCATGCAAGTTCCTGCACGGCACTGCTGCAGCTGCTTGTCTGCAGATCAAGGAAGAGCGCTTAGACGAAAACGCAGGACCAAGTGCCAAGTGGTTCCGCGGTTATAAGGCTACGTAGCGAGTGAAGGTCTGTACTACCAATGGTGGAATCTACGAAAGATTGTCCCAAATTCGAAGAAGCTGATAGCTTAGCCATTGCCATCACGTTTACTCCGAGTATCACCGTTCGTAAGGCTTCAAGTGTGGAACTTAAAGTTTAACGGTTGTCACGTAATTGTGCTGTGTGCTGTTGTGCTGTCTCGTATGTGCCGTTCAGTGCATTGTCAGCTTGAACGTGGAACGTTGCCAACGAGTTAACCATCTCACGACATCGTGTTGTCTACCAACGGTCGTCCCGACTTTCCGAAAGCTTTTAGGAAGCAAATATCCAGGTATTTTCCAACAATACCAGCAGAAAAAAAGCTCAGTGAGGGAGAAGAAACACCATTGTTATGTCGGTTACCAGCGGCCATCTTGTCGCTCTATTCCTGAGTTCTTTTTCAAGGAAGCAAGCATCCAGAGACTATCTGAATTGTATCCGCGACAAGGAAATCCAGCAAGGATAAGACGGAAGAATCCTTCTTCCCACGTTTTTTTCCTTCTTGTTTTGTTTTGTTTTCGCTCGGATGGATTTCGACCGAGGATTTTCTTTTGCTTAGAGGAATCCCAGTCGGCCTGCCATCAGGCCTGATTGCGGGAATATAATACAAAAAAGGAAGAAAAAAAGGAACGAGAAATCAATCAAAAGAGAAACATGGATGGTAGAAAGAAGCAAATATTATTTTCGTCAAAAAATCAGCTGAAACAGGACTTTTGACATCTGCAAGTCGGCAAAGTTGGGTGATACAAAATTGACGTTTTATTTGAGAGAAGAAATTAATTAAACAATTCGAAAGGATGACAGATATGGCACCGATAGGCTATCAGATAGCTCGCGAGGTACGTAGTCGTGGTAGATTGGGTAGATAATTAGGAATGTCGATAGCTTCTTTGGTGATTTGTTTTATTGATATTCCCGACTCGTCTACCGTGATTTCGATTCCGTGGCGGAAATAAGGCTCGTACGGTGTACATAATAATGTATAGGCAGCACCAATTCAAGGGTTGTTGTAGAGCATTGTCCTTATTGGGTCACATAATCTCCCGAATCACAAAGCTGGGCTCGATGCCCACCTACCAATTCTTTGTTCCCAGTGGTACAGGCCAGGCTGCACATTATTAAACTGCGCCGTATTGATGTACGCACTTTTAAAGTACGATATCATACCAGCGATTGTTTGTGGCTTCTTTGGCAAATGGCCTTATTATTTCCATGGCCATTTTTGTTTCCTTGAATCTATGTGTTGTAGATCGGGACTTTGTCGTCCTCCTGGTTCATACAACTACAGTATGGTAATAGTCCATCCATACTGGACGAACTTCTTTGCTGACGACGTTCACGCGATACGAAACGTACCAGGTCATTCGGAGATATTTCCTGCAAAGATCTTCCACGCTGTTAAGCCACAGCGATTAAAAACAAGAAAAACTCGGAGGTTGCGTCTGCTTTGTGCTTCCTGCAAGTAAGTAGCTGACCCTGCTTGAACCTGTGGCTTGTGATGATTGGTACGTATTCTTTGTCGAGGGATTTCGCATGCAAAAACCGTCCCTACTTACCTCAGGGTAAGTACGACTGCTCCATACAGACGCACGAATCCCCGACGAGCATCATCCTAATTCTCCGTCAAGGGTGCCCAACCTTGTGCATTCTCGAGGCTGTCATCCGTGCAGCAGAAGAGACGATTGGATTGTAACACATGGTTTTGGAGGCAGTCCATGAAGCAACCAACATGTGTAAATCTGTAAAACGTCCGCCTCGTAAGCCACTGGGTTCCATTGCCTGAATAGAGACGTTCCTCTCATCTTTTAACACCTCAGCCGTTGGTACACAACATCGTGGAGGATGCTTGACAAGGCCGTTTTCTGTCATCCTCAACTCGTGTGTTACCGGCAGTATGGCTATTGGTCAGTAGCTGGGTAACAAACTGCTCCTATACCCCCATTCCCATTGCTTCTGCACGAAGTCCCACCAGAAAGAAGCAATCTTCCGAGCGCTGCAAGCCCATTCTCGTCTTGCCCTTGTTTGCTTTGTTGGGTACCCGCGCAGAGCGCAACCCAATAATGAAAATTGTATAGTATGCTGTAGTATTTTCGGATGAAAATCAATGGTTCAGATTCAGGAGTCGCGCATACGAGATGCGACTTGTTGGCCAGGCCAAGGCATTTTGTTGTTGGTGTCAAACCTGGTTGCTGGAACATCTGATCCATGTGGGCGTGAACAGGCACAAACGCTTTTTCGTGGCTTGAGGCAATGTACTGACTCTAAGTGTTCGAGGTGGTGGAGGATGCCGTTATTCGTTCCATATGTACCTAGAACTGCGTGTGCGTATTACCCCCTCGCGCCGATGTAAGTATGGCTTGCGTGTGGATCGTGGAAGAAGCAACTAGGCGAAGAAGCACTTGGCTAGAGTAATCGAATCGGGAGACGACGTCCGAGAATTGCTTCTGCCTATAGTAGGTTTGTGAGCCTTGTAGGTTATACAATGTATTGCCACACGAAACACCGTGATAGAATAATGGTAATCTTTTTTTTTCTCCTTTCGTTCTGCCATTTGGGACTTCAGCCACTGGCTTGTATGTACAATCCCAAGACATGAGTTTTACGCCTTACAAACTCCTCGCGACCAGCTGCAGCCTTGCAACTTCATATGATGAACCCCGTTGTAAAAACCAGAAAACTCCCATTGTACTCCCATTCTCCAAGTCCAAAATTTGTCACAGCAGCCTCCAAATACGCCCCTTGCTCGCGAGTTTCTTATGTTTTGTCGCTTTCCCGTGCCAGTACTGTTCTCCTTGTCGTATCGATCGTAAAATTTGGCTTATCCTGCTCATGTCTGGATTCGAGAGTTTTTGCGATGGGGAATCATCCAGCTCGGCTGAATAGCAGGTGGACGACAATCTCCTGTGACAGGGTGTCAGTACTTGTGATGTGTATAGTGGGGTGACAATTGTATCACAGAACTGGGGTTACGAACCACACCGTTCATCGAGCCTGTAATAACAGTTAACTTGTATTCCTCAGACAATATAATGAATTGGAACGTGGTAGGAATATTTACCTAAATTCTACAGCCACAATGTTGGTGGGGCATCGTTTGTGAGTCCTCTCATAGGACATACACCAGGAACGCACAGTAATACGTAAGTGTCCGCACCTGTACTCGACTTGGGTGAAATCGCACATGGTTGCGAGGAGTTGTACGAAGGCTGCGAACGAAGGCTGTGAGAACCTAGTGGGGACTCCTCTGGAGAGTCTTTCTAGGTGGAGGCGGAGTTGTAGAAGGGAGGCTTCGGGCAATCAACTAAGAGGTTGTTGTTGGTTGACTTAAGCTTCAGCTGCTCTGCTCTACCGGTAGAGGCAACAAGACGAGATGAGAACTGAGGACGGAGCAACCAGGTATAGATATGGAGATGGAGAGAGAGACTGAGTGTCAGATGACAAGATAAGAGTTCTTATGAATCTTGAGGAGGAAGACGTGGACGGGTTGAAGAGTGCATGCAGCTCGGCATAGTCTATTAAGGGTAGGCAGGCATGCTTAAGTACACTTTTGCTGCAGCACTCAACCAAGGTTATCCCCGGTTAGATACTTACAATAGAGTCTGATAGACTCGGCCTACTCGGGGTCCAGAAACAAAATGTCGATTCCTTGTCTGGGGTCGGTTCAAGGAACATAGCATTTTGAGTTGGAGGCTTCCCAGGGCTTGGTGCCGTGGCTCTTAGGTGCCAGTGCCCCTGGTCTTTCAATTTGCAACGGGCAAATCCATGAGCCAAGCGAAATACCCGGCACCCAAGTAGAAATCGCAAGGGGTGGATGCTGCCGCCGACTGGTTATCATGCAAAATTGCACGTGGAAAACCTGGTATAGCTCAAAGCATGGAGGAACTCCGGCGGGGATCATCTTCAGCCCCTCCCCCCCCTTCCCCCCCTCCCCTGTTCCACCATAATATATTATTTGTTCCCGTAAGGAGCGTGTCACTATCTAACTGGGAACAATACACTAGTTTCATCGGACTGCTCGCCCAAACAAAAACTACCAGTCACTTATCAACTTCACACCCACAGCTCGAAGGCTTGACCGCTTCAAAGTTTGGTTCAGCCAACATACATATAGGTGGTTCAGGACCTTTGAGTACGCTCACGCCCAAGTTGGACAACATAGTTTGCTTGACGATGTCATGAACAACACACAACCTGACACGTTTCAAACCCAGCTTCATCATCGAGTTCGCCATTCCTTAGACTCGTCATTTGATTGTGCAATCATCAGGACCCCTGCTATTACATTATCTTCTTTACAGACAGACTGTGACAAGTAATGGATCGTCCCATGTCATGGGGCTGTACTTAGTAGAAACGAGCATCCACAGGCATTCCTCGGAAAGTCTAGAAGGAGGGCCTCTTGTTCGGTCTTATCCTTATCGGTACTGTACAAACGGCGGCGTGGTTGAGGTGGAGATCAAGACGGAACATTACCAAAGTGCCGGTTCCGCTACTCGAAGGATATGCATGGTCGCCGATGTACAGCAAGTAGTGTGAAGCAGCCGTGGCCTGACTCTTCCATTTGGGCATCGGCAATGTAGTCGGTATCCTCGGGTCTCAAATGGTGGCATGGAAGCAGGGCCGAAGGCCGTTGAAAAGCCTTGAAGTTTACGGTGATACCGGCTTCCCCCTCCTACCTCCTCCTACCTATCATGGCCCCTACATTCAAGCACAATGCCTTTTGGTTCGAGCAAAGGAACTTTCTTACTGAAAGGAGGCAATTCAGGTCCGTAATCAGACGTACGAGCGAGCTAACGGATATGCCGTAGAATCTTGAGAAGCCGAGCCACTTACTTACGTCTTCCGAGTTTTGATGCTATCCGTGCCACGATTCCACAGCCAGAAGCATACAACCAATACTTTTGTACCTTGGGAACCACGTCTTTTCCAATTTAAGGAAACGAGGACGGTACTCAGCGGAGACTCTGTATTTTGCGAGATTGGTACAGTACTATACAGTACTTCCTAGTATTATCCTTGGGGTCTTCTACCGGCAGTCCAGTCGTCTAACGAAGAAGGATCCTTCGGGCCCATGGGCTTGGACAGGAGGCGTGACCCGAATTACACAAACGAAGCCCTAAATGATCATCGCTGACGCTACTTAGATCACCGACGCGCCAGCGTGTTGATCCTCAATTAGCTGAGTTTGGGGTACAGGCGCTGGCAACTTACTGTACCTATCACAGATCGCTCAACGTTCCCCCTTCCAATACAGTTTATTTGACTTTTCACAAGGCCAAGAAAGTCAAGTTCTCGACTTCTCATCATAAATCCAACAAATCACTGAAGAAGTCTTTAACGTCCAAGCTCCCCTGCGCCACGGCATATATGTATCAAATCTAGGAGAATATCCCTCACGATCTGAAGAAGAAAAGGGGGCCTTGAATGAATAGGCGCCCTGAAAGGGCTTGGCTTTCTTTCTAACTTGACTTTTTTTCCCCCGGTTTTTGAACACTAGACTACTGTGCCTCAAAAGCCACAGCGGACAACGCCCAGTTCAGCTCGGAATAAGCTTCGCATTCTACGAAATAACTCGGGGTAAGTTCTCGCGGTTTGAAAAGTATAACCTCCTTTTCCGTCGCGGTAAGAGAGTAGCACACTCCGCGAAGGAGGAGAAAATGCGAGGAACGAGGCCTTCCTCATTATTTGATTTATTATTGACCAGGTTGTCATCCCGTTACCCCACTTAATATATTGGTGGGAATTTCCACGAGCATGGTATTGGACCTTGGAAGTGGGGGTTACTCACTTATTTCAGGGGCGGGAGGGCGAATAGCTCTTACAACAGTACCCTCGCACGTTCGCAAGACGTAAAAAAGTCGTACGATGTCATAACTGTAAATAGCGTAGTCAAGAATAATGGAGAAGGGGGAGCCATGGTAAGCTGCGAACAGGTAACCCACTGCACTGGATTATTATTATTATAGGTCTACAGTCTACACTTTACTGGTTCAACCAACCTCATCCCAAACTTTATTTTATCAAGGTCGCCTACATTATTTCTCATCTCAAACAAACCCGGCAGTTGAACAAATCACATCACAACGACGATTTGCTTGGCTTTTTTTTTTTTTCTTTTGCAACGTATTCGCAGTTCCCCCTCGTACTTTCATTTTTTGTTACGCCGTAGGCCCGGAGGTTAGATAATGTAGGTTTTTATAGGAGGAGTGATAGGATCAGGTTCACAGTTGAGGACTGGCTTGTAAAATTATTGAGCCGAGGATACCAATGTGTCCCACTTCTTGCAGATAGTTGCAGATGGACTTAGGTAGATGGACACATAAACTCCGCATGAAGCGCACAGCAGGGTACGAGTACGAGTATTTACAGTATCATTAGTAGGTACAATACTGCACCGTACTATCCAATAGTGGAAGTTGAATCTCAGAAGCATTGTCCTCGCACAAAAACACCGGATTCAACGACGGTCCGGTCCGTTATGCAATAGTAGTATGGAGAGAGAAGAGCTGGTAGAACTTCGTGCAAATACGATGTTATCATTCCTGGAGCGGTAGTAGTGCACCAGCAGTAAGGGCAGAAGTGGGTGCAAGCTAGTATTGGAAGGTAGATCCGCAATGTAGAGTCTATTACGCGTTGACTTTCTGCATCGAATCGACGATAGCGGCTACTATAGGCGCTAACTTCCTATCGTAGCGTAATCCCTTTTAATTCCGCGGACTGGAAAAAGTATATTCTACAGGCCGGGGCACCGGGGTTTCTTGCAGTTCTGCAAGCTTTTCATTTGCGGTTCCGATCAACCTGGGGCTCGTGTGTTGAATCAAGGCCACGAAACCCTCAAGCATCACCTCGTAGTCGTAATATCACACCAGAAAATAGTATTGGGCTGGGATACATTCCAAATTGTTAGATCCATGGCCACATCCTCGGAAACAACATCACATGAGACAGGATGCCCCTAAGATTGTGAGATGCTGGGTTCAATTGAGTCACGTGTGGCTCATCCCACCCTCCCCGCTCCTCTCCAGCTCGTCCGATTCACCTCTTTGTTTCAATGGCCTGGTTTAGGGAATTTAGGGGTCGTGGGGCTTCATCAAGTACGTAACCCAAACTAAGAGTGATAACACTACCTAAGCAAACCACCCCACAGAGTTGTCATTGGGCCCGGTGCAGCAAAACCTATCATTCATGCCTTTTACAATCAGTACCATACACAAAACCCAGGGCTTCAAAACGTCATGTCCCAGGTTCACAATCCATATTCAGCTACTTCCTCAACCACAGGGTCCGGAAAGCTATTCCGGGAAGCCCTACAAGGTTAAAAGATCATGTCAACAATGCATGCATGCGCTACTCCGAGGACTCACAATTTATACTTTCGCTAAGTTGGAAAGTGAACTCTGTCCAAACTCTCCCTACAACTTGCCCTAACATTTTTGTCTGAGCTGAAGAAGGCTCATGCTCTTTAAAAGGTTATCAGAAATGCCCCGGACTAGGTCGGGTACACTAAGTTTATAAGTTGAGTTAACCGGTATCTCAAAAAAAAAAGTCGATATCGGCAAACTACACCGTACACACCATATCGGTGAATTAGAGTTTGCAAAAGTGCAGGCTTTAGTTTTAAGGAGACGCCCGGAAACCCTGTGTCTGCTTGTCTACCTTCTGTATTTGTCGATGTTTACATACAGTAGATCGGTCGAGACGTCGGGCATATGAAGTTCAGGGTTTATAGCGTGTGCTTGATCTCTGGCTCTTTGAGACCGTTGGACCCTTTGAAACGCACGGAAGTTATCCTAGCAGATTAAAAGCGTCACATTGCAGTACTTTAAGTCATACCCCTCGCCCAAGCTATAGTCGTCGGCTAACCTGAGAGCCGAAGATTTGGGCACGAGGACGATGTACTGACTTGTACAGGGTACAGAAGTACCTCGTCGTCATCTCTGCTCGCTGCTAGTACGACCATGGAAAGATTTTTTTATACCCCGAAACTTAATACTCTAGGTCACGTAGGTTTCTAATCTCTTATATTATGCGATGTCTCATGTCGTGCATTTTTTTTCACGTGTCGTGCGGTTTTGTAGGACTTGTAGAGTTCATCGCTACCCCTTTCCCTGCTCGCTTAATTTCCCTCCCTGGTGATACTTTTATATCATCCCGTAGCTTCCAATGCTTGGAACACTAGCCTCAAAAAAGAGAAAGGGAAAATTAGCAAGTATCTAACTTCGGTCCTGATGCGCGTATAATGCTACAATTGACATTTGCCATTTGCAGTAACGCTTCATGCTCAGAACCCTGTTAGTCTTCTAAATTAGGTGTAATACTCATATCTCAAACTCAAATTTTGTTTTAGTCGTGAGAGACGCGGATACTAAATTTTCCGTCTTTTTTATTAAAATACTAACAGATCTCACATGGAATTATTCAAATGTAAATTTCGACTCTTTACAGGTATTAGGAGCCACTAAGGGCTCAGCATCCATCATCAAATTTAGTTCCACTTCCATCCAAAGATATTACAACTCATCCTTTCTTCATATTCCGATCTCCTATTCTTCTGCGTGTTGTTTTTGCTTCATTCGAAACATCCTCTGAGATTCACGGTTTTGATTTCTTCTCCTTCAGGTGAATACAAAGGTTAGCTGTTATAGTTTTATGATTAGGGTATCAAGCTGTTCCTCTTTGGCTGGAGGATAGATTTAATATGGTTCTAATTGTCCTCGCTCGTATGTATACTTTCTAGGCCGCCGTAAATTCCCGCTTTGAGTTGGTAGAGCCGATTGCTGCTTAGGCTTCGACTCAAGATTTGGAGAACGCCCTACAACCTTGTTACTCGTATTCGCACTTGGTAATGGTATCGAGAAGTCCGGAGCAGATAAAAGTATATCATACCATTCGAAGAATTACTTTTGCATGTTTTTAGCCTTTTCTCTCTGGAGCTGTGAAGGATATTATATCAAGTTGATAGATCTACCTCGATGACATTTCATTCAAAATCAAGGGCCGAATTTCGTTGAAAGTTGTTGGACTCGACATATCCATAATGTCAATGTCAGCAAAGTCCTCCATAAAACTATTCTCATTGCTCATGAGGGGTAGTTTTAATAATTGTTAGGGTATACAATTTTGAGACCAGAAAACAGAGACGAGAAACAATAATTATACTGGACTGCAGTATACTCAAGAGTAAGTTTCGTGACAACTTGGTTCGTTTCTAGGTTTGGTATTCACTGCTTACGGGGTTGAACGATGTTTTTATGAAACTCCACTCTTCTTTGGCAATCTTATCTAGATTGAGCATTGTCCTCTTCCTACCGTAGTATCAATTGGTCGATTCTAGTACGCTCAACACACGATCGCTAAAGTTTCATGCTTGCTAGATAAGAGCTAATCCAATTAAACACATGTAAGCGTAAGGCTGATTCACACAAAGGTTCTTGGGAAATAGAAGAATATTCTCAAAGTAATCTTCTCCTAGTTTGATAAACATCTCACTTCTTCCTAGTCACGATTTCTAGATTCCTCAACAAGGCTAGTGCTTACTAAGTCCGATTCACATCTACTAGGTCCACTGAACAAGCCTTTAAATTCACTATACGTGAAAGCGGCCGCGGCGTCGTCGCAGGATGTTGACACGGACATGCCAAAAAACGATTAAGAACCTATTCAGGATAATGGTGAAGCACCACGATAGTCCAAATGCCTCAAAAATGGGTAAACAATGGACACATCTCAGTTGAACGCAAGCTGTACGTATTGCCCTATCATAATTCTACTGCTCTTAAATTCTGCTATTAGGCGCTCTAGCTAACCAATATTTCCTCTTCCTGAAATAGTTGGAGGAGATCAGCCACTTGACACGAGGTATCCGACAGCCCAGATACACTCTACCACTCAGGGTTCCAACTCACGACAGGACGTCCCACCCAGCCAAGATTTCGAGTGGATACAACATGGGGATGCGAGTGCTCGTCGACGGGTTCGAGCACATGTAACGAGAGTGTGTAGAAGGCAGAACAAAGCTGCTCAGGGCGAGTCGACAAAAGGAGCCAGGGTCAACACAAGGGGCAGAGAAACTCCAGATGCCAAGATTGAAGAAGTAGCCTCTCTGCCACACCCCAAAGGCGAGGCTGATGCCAGAGCTATAATCCAAGTGCTTCGGCCTTCTCTTGGCTCTGGACGAACAGATCCATTTGCAAGCTTGCCCATTCAACTGAGTCCTAAGAAATCTGCATTATTAGATCACTGTAAGCGCCTATGTTTTATTAACCCTTGCTTTCAATGTGTCATTTGTAGATACTAATCCTCATGAAAGTCTTCCTCGGCGTGGCACCATCAAGTTATACACAGGATAGCCAAGCAAACTTTCAAGACGTGAAGACGCTCAGCTTCAACGTTGCCCGTTCAAGCATCTCGGCATTACATGTCATTTTATCTGTCTCTGCAAATGATATTGCAGTATTACATGGAAAACAGGATTCAGAAGATGCGATTATGCATCGTTCTGTAGCTATAGGTCTTGTTAACAAGCAGCTCGTTCAGTCGAAATCAAGTTCTACAGATGCAAATCTAAGTTCAGTAGCTCTACTTGCAGGTAATGAGGTCAGTCATAGACGCCTCATCCTCACAGTCCAGTCTAGCTAATGATCTATGATAAGCTCCTTTTTGGAACGCCTCAAGATTTCAACACACATATGGACGGTCTTTCAATCATGCTCCAACTCAGAGGAGGTCTCGAAGTCGTACGTGTTGAAAATCCTCAATTGTACTCCATCATAGTCTGGTACGTTCGAAAACTCAAACCAGACGAACACATACATACCTAGGTTTGACATTCTACTTACACTACTGAAACAGGTTCGACTACTCAGGATCATGCAATCTACTTTCCAGACGTCGTTTTGGCCCTCCGCGAACAAATGATAACCTTCAGTTACGTTCGGATCCACCCGACATCCCTGAACCCATCCTCGACCACCTTCCTGCGAAATATGACCTATACGAAGAAATTACAAGCACATTTGCAGCACTACAGACGGTAACTGCAGTGCTCCAATCTGAGCAACCCAGTAATTCTCAAAGATTGGACACCTCTAGATTTGTCGGCCTGATAGATTTTGATTTATACAGGTCAATTTGTGCACCAGAACAAGAAGGAAATCGAAGTAGGAGACAACATATCGTGCAGACATTCAAACTTGTCGCTTTAATATATACAGCCATAGTCTCTGAGAACCTTGGGCCTTTGACTGTGGTATTTCTCAGCAGGCTTGAGAATCTCTTGAATACTGAAGCAGCGACTTGGGGAACTGAGATCGTCAGTTTGTTTCGGCTGATTATGGGTAATGATAGGCTTCTGCCAGATGTGTATGCAGTCCAGATGGGGAAATTAATTGATTCGTCGATACCTTTAAATTGGGAGTCTTGGAGGGCTATCAAAAAGGCTTTACTAACATTTTTCGTGTATGATGATGCTTGTCGTGGGCAATTACAGAGGTTGTGGAAGCATAGAATTTTCGTAATTAATAACTAGCTCAAAATAAAAGCTATAGAGTCCTGGTGAACGCAACATAAAGAGCTACGAGATTTTGAAGAGAACATAAACATTTGAGGAATTCGGACTGCTTGATCCGGCTGGTTATATCACAGATCTGGAGATCAAACGAAAAGCATTGTACAACAAGTGCGATTGCAAGATTCATACGAAATCTCGGAGTTTTAGTCTGTCCATACATACATGCTATAAATACAAGTATCACCTATATAGAATTAAATGCTAAGATTATTTCCTAGAGGATTTCAAGTATGCCGTGTGTAGTGCTGGCTTCAAACCACACTTCCCTATGTCATAGAGGAAACGGCCCCAAGCATTACCACTTTTCTAAGTTGTTTTCTTATAGGGCATAATAACTGAGCTGATTTGAGAATCCGACCTAGACTTGAATCTTAGCAACTCACTCAGTTTGGCATGCCTAATTAAATTTAATATACTGTAACTCGCCTTGCTCATACTGCGACAAAAACTTGTCTATAGTAGAGGCAACATCGACGATAATTTATCGGAAGCCAGAAAAGCCGGCTCCCTAAGCTACTAATGAGGTGGTCTAGACTAGCAGTTTGGGCTTCTTAGTGTACCATTTAAGTGGCTTCTTGTCCAGAAAAGCCACCTTTTCAGCCGAAATTGTAATACTTTTCTAGACATTGTCTCTTTAGCTTCTTGGTCTACTTGATTGGCTATCTCTCTCTTCGAGGTCAGAAGTGGCGCTTCTAGTAGAATTATGAGAAGCCGGACTGTTGTCAACGTTGTGTAAAGGACGTCCCCGCCACATGACCTCAACAAAGAGTCTCAGTAAAGTAACAGTCACGAAGAAGTGTAATTGAATCAATTCACTTTATGTGATTTAAATGGTTGATTTCACAATGAGAGTGGTCTGGAGAAAGAACTCATATTGGTACGTCAATGGGACTAGAAATATTCTATTGTGTCTTTTAGAAGCGACTACCTCGCTTTATTTATCTGATCAAGATCAATTCTCTTGTTCCAGCTCGGTAGCTTTAGCCTCTGCTGGAGCTGCAGTTTGTTCTTTCGTAGCTTGGTTATTTGCAGCTCCATTTCGAACATTCTGGCCATTCTGACCGTTTTGACCGACCTCGATAACCGTTACTTTGGCTGCACCTTTTTTTGCTGGTGTGAGAGCATCTCCGGCATTAGCTGTGGCATTTTTACCTTCAACTGTTGCCGGACCTTCCGTATTTGTAGCTCCCTCATTAGCCGCTCCCTTTGCACCTTTCCCCCCAGCTGCTGCACCCTTTTCAGCATTTGCTGTTGCATTTTCAGCTCCAGTACCTGCGGCTTCTTGAGCATTTTCAGCTTCATTTCCTCCGTTGGCTTCTTCAGCTCCTTCTGCCGCTGCTATGAAGTTTGAAGTGTTAGTAAGTCATTCATTGAGAGGGAAGAATCATTAAGAAAGCAAATATGACATTTTGGGAGAAGGATAGCAGGTGGAAATCAAAAGGTACCATGGCAAGTTGGATTGTGGAGTTAGGAGATAGAGAATAGAGTACGAACCAGGTGCTGCTACTGATTTAGCGGCGGCGACAAGATCTGTTCCTGCCTTTTCAACTGCGGCTCTTAAGGTTTCAAGTTGAGCGGCAGTGTCACCAGCTGCAGCTGGAGCTATTTTATTGAGTTGTTAGTATTTAAATTGACAAGCATGTAAAACTCTGGAGAGATGGAATGGAAGGGAACATTTCGAACCATAATGGCCTGAAGAAACAAGAGAAGGTAAGGGTGAATTTTGAAGTCTGAAAATGAGTATTTGAGTACATACCTGGGGCAGCTGCGTTATCAGCTGCTTTATTTTCTTTGGCTTCATTTCCTTCTGTGGCTGTACCAGAAAGTGAGTTAGTGTATTCCAAATTGATCGTCTGTGACTTCGTGAAAGCTTAAGAGACTTGGAAGTAAATGAGAGAAAAGGGGTTTTCATCGGCATGAAAGCATAAAAGAAAAAGAACTAACCAGCTGCTGCTGGCTCAGTTTGAGCAACATCGCCAGCTTTCGCTGCCTTTGCTTCATTTTTGGCAGACATACTCCGGTTGAGAACATCCAAGCCACGACCGGATGCGACCTGCGCTGGTGCAGCCAGGACGGAGACAGCCTGGGAAGCGACGAGAATGAGTGAGAAAATTGCGGTCTTCATGTTGATTGATAAATAGTCGTGTGTACTTGGCTGGTTTAAATGTTCTACGTCAAGGGAAAGTGTAATAAGTTCGATTATTAGCGAGTTAATGAATGTTTGTAACAGTTGAATGTCGACCAGTCGATGATAGAATATAGAAGGAGAATGAATTTTGAAGATGAAAAAGGGAACTCTGCTTGTGTTGTTGAAGTGTTTATATAGCGAAATCTAAGCCTTAGTACTTTCGTACAGCATGTCATTTCTAGTAGACACCTCCTGGTCCATCCCCCTCGCTCGTATTTTTAGGACGAAAATTGGCACATACCAAACACAGGTCGTCTCCAAGGAACGAGAGGATTTCTTATTTCTTGTCGTCTAGTTTAATTCTTTCGTCTTACTCGTGATATGCTTGTTCTCACTAAGGTACTTTTCTTTGCCCAGTCTACGGCTCTCTTTCATCCGAAATCTTGGGAGTCAAGCGGTTTGTATCGGCTTCGTCTCAAATAGTGACAAGCGCAATCTTTAGCGATCGGTCCCCTGAAACCAAGAGTTTTTTGAACCTTATATTCATGCCAGCTATGTTTCTATCTTTTTTAAGCACGATTTTATGAAATAAGTAATTGTGCATGAATGATCTGTTGGACCTCCCCGGAAAATCGGTGTATCAAAAAAGGTAAATCCTCTTTCAGGAAGATCTTGGCTCTTGCTGAATAGACCATGACAATGTCATAGACAGGCCTTGAATGGTGTAGTAACAGGATATATGGGGAATCTGTGTGACATGATCGGAATCCTAATATCGCAATGAACTTTCAAGAAGCATTGAAGCATAACTTAGTCAGTCTACAAGTCAGTAAACTACCTCCTAGCTATTCTTAAGTATTACCTTTATATGACCTGGTCTTACTTGACTACTTAATTACTAGAGTATATTATGGCAAGAAGCAGTCAACAAGAGAATCCGCATCCTCCAAACAAGCCTTGCATATCACCACCTAACACGTCAAAGTCTTGTTCTTCTGAAAATCACACTTAGATAATCTGATGCGCTTCCCGTTCCTACGCAAGTACGAGCATTCAGTTAAGGTTAATCTTTAGCTCTCAGGGCAAGACGCCGGTTATATGTCACCGAAGCTCTAAAGCAGCAGCCAGTACCGCTCGTATTGTTCGGTCCACACTTCGCTTAACCCCTAGTCTTCTAACGAGCTTGGTTTAGCACGCCTCTACAGCGTCCCCCTTCCTCCCCCAAATATATTCTGTGCTGTAAATGTTTTCCAAGTCATTAAATTTGTTGTGAAATTGTTGAACTTATAATTCAGCCTTTAAGTGCATTTGGGGATGGGGAATAGGGCCGTCGCTTAACTTAATGGTTAGTATATATCACACCATATGCGCTCTATAGGCAAGGCTCATCTAGTAAATGAAGATTCCGCTAGATTTGAAGCATAAATGCTTCTATTCCTACTAGGCTAAAGCACGACCCACTTTAATAGGGTCCAAAGTGCTGTCATAACCATCAGAGAATACGCATACCTAAACTGATTTGAATAGTTGCAAATGACGAAGCGCCATTATCACTTAAATGATCAAACAATCCAATATGCTAAGTCCGTATTTATTTCCAAGCCTAGTCACCATGTCGAAGACGTAATCGAATTTTAAGGAGCCTGTGTTACGCTTGCGTGGTTACAATATTGGCTCTCTGTTCTCGTTTCAGTATGAGAATGCATCCTGTTTTGTATCGAGACGAATTTTGTGGCCATATATCCTTAAAACATCTGTAAGAGGAATAAACATCCATTATATTTTATAGATATGCCAAGTTCTTTGCACCAGACAATAGAATGCTAGCTTTGAAGACTACAGCAGATACAAGAATAGGGGCAAAGTCGTACATCTCTTTTGTCGTTAATTATATATACATATACTAGAGAAATGGAAGTTCATCCCCTATCGCAATGCATTCTTCTATAAGATCAAAGTGCGAGATAATACTTTAGACGTTGCCCAACTACTCTTTTTTAAACTCCGAAGCCTATTACCACATGTCGAACTTCTGCTAGAAGTCAACGCGTGTATACAAATAATAACCGTTTTTAGTAGTAACCTATGGTATAAACCACCCACTCTTTTCCCAATTCCCCAAACGATAAACCGCCTCTCATCTCAACTCTGGAATTTTGACACACTGAAGTAAGATATCTAGTCTTCGGAAATCAATCAGTGTTGTGATTCAACTATCGAATCTGTCATAAGTTAGCACATTGCTATCATGGCGTGCAGGTAGTAAATATAAAACACCCGCTTTGAACATAGCAAAATCTAGACTCCTCGTATAAAGAAGCCGAAACTACAATAATTAGAACTCTCGGGTATGTACGATGCACTGCTTGCCGCGCGTCTCGTCCTTAGTCTCTTTCATGATAGCATATCATTCGTGAGACGAGAGCACCGTCTACCATAGACATCTAAACGAGTATATTAGCTCTTTTCCTCGAATTCTATAATTAAGAAGTGAGAGTAGGGTCGAACTTGTAAATCTAAGAGAATAACATCAACTTGACCTGGGTTCGATGCATAATAATCATGACACTCCTGTCCATCACAAGCTAAGATAGTACCTTTGCCTAGTTCGCTTGTAACTCTTATTTGTCTATCCACGTTGCGAATGTAGCGAGCAACAACTGCAAGCTCGAGGCTAATGCTTAAGACGGGTCAAGTCTATCTAAGGATGCTTCTTTATCAAATAAGCCATGAGGCGCCTCGTCTAAAATTTGTACAAATGATTGGGACTAGTCCTGGAAAGGTTGTTAGACATTAATAACTTAATTGAACGACTGCTAACTTACATAAAGTTGGGTTTCCGACATGCCACGGCCAGCATCTTGAACAGCGATACTTACCACCGTTGTATCCAATTTAACTCCAGTACCAACTGAATTATCAACTGAATGATCAAATGCGTTTCTTGTAAGAATTATTAGTGTTTGCCGTAGGCGTGCCGGGTCGCCTTTCACCATCTCTGGAATTCCTTCATGTACCGTGATGGCCAGCATGAGATCTTTACGATTGGCCTCACGGAATGCGGTGACCACTTCCTAGACTGTAGAATGTTGATATCATCTAACTGTACCGAAAGACCCAAATTACTTTTTCCACTCAGATTGTGTTATTTCCAGGCCTATTATCTCCAGAAATACATAATATGGTAGCTTCCAACACTGCCTGCCATATTTCCGCAGAAGGCTAATATTACAACCAACTAATTGGTTGTAATATAATAGGCTATATCAAGTCTGTACTAAAAATGATAATTGAATGTGTCTTCTATCACGTGGACCGGGTTGC
The DNA here is from genome assembly GCA_022190145.1 of Pezicula rhizophila. NCBI lineage: Eukaryota > Fungi > Ascomycota > Leotiomycetes > Helotiales > Dermateaceae > Pezicula > Pezicula rhizophila. The sequence goes on from JAJONI010000220.1 coordinate 29,424, forward strand.
GTTCTGCCTTCGTGAGTTTGAGGTCATCAATCGTATATATCAGAGTTGATAAGGCTTGCTGTCAGCATTGACGATATTTTATTAGAAGCCAGAAAAGCCAGAAAAGCCAGCTCCTCAAGCCACTAATTAAGTAGATAAGACTGACGCTTTGGGCTTCTCAATCTATTATTTAAGTAGCTTCTCGTTTAGAAAAGCTATCTTTTTAGCCGAAATTTTAAGGCTCTTCTAGAAATTGACTCTTTAGCTTCTTAGTCTACTTAATTGGCTAGTTTGTTCTTCTAGGTCAAAAGTGGCTCTTTTAGTACAAGAAGTTGGACTATCGTCAACGTTGTTGTGCTGTCTGAGCTCTTTCCAGGATTTCGCAAGTTAACCGTCGACTCTGTTGTCAGGAGCCATTTCTAAATAATTAATTATGGCATTGAGAGGAGTTTGGACTATCGAAACAATTAGATGGTGGCTCAAATCACAGGGGCAAGGTGACGTGCAGATATTAAATAAAACAGCCACTCGACCTTGGCATTGAAGTTAGCAAGATATTTGAGTGTAGCTATCGACTTCATCGGTTCATCCCATCTGTGGCAAAAAATCATGCTTGAAGCATTTAATTCTAAACCCCAGCTTTATCGAACTATTCTAAGACAGAGAAAAGCTCTGGAGTGGCTAGACAACGCGGGAAAAGATCTAAAATTGCGATACGTAATAACTAGACTGCCTGTCAAACGCATTGGTTGCATTCCAATTAATCATAAGCAATATGAAAAGAATTGAAGAGCAGAGAATATTCAAACAAAGGCGTAAATTTAGACAAGAGCTTTACCTTCTCGGGAGGAATTGCGAATTAGCAATTGGGCCATTCGGCTGTTTTGACTTGCTGGCTCCTTCTACCGCCATATTTCAATGAATCTGCCTTAAGGCCAACTCAATACAGAGGCCGATGCCACTGAAAATTCCTCTGTCGGTTGTTCAACTGCAAAATCAACACATAATATACGCTAATCTTCCGTCTATTCTCTACTTTAACCCGAGATGGTCTCGACCCACCTCTTAAAAGACGTTGGTGGCTCAAGGTATTTAGAACTAGCCTTATAGCTTTCATGGTATGGATTTCTATACAAGAGGGAAGTTTAACTATTGTTTTTGTTGGAGAAACTAAAGTGAGTACTCTCTAACGAAGCGAAAGCAATTCCGAGATGATTCTGGTCACCGAAGATATCTCACTAGCCCATCTAATTGTAAGACACAAAGGAATTCTGGGTTGACCTACCCTGCGCACTTGACCCGCCATATTTAGCTTTTTTCTAAAAAGGAAGCACTATGAATTTATTTCCTCCATTGCTCAATGGAAGAAAGAGCGACCCCGAAATAGTTTAGATGCCAGAAGCATATTTAACATCCAGGAAGTGTGCCTTGATGTTCTGTGATGATTGAACTGATGTAAAGCGACGAACCTGAAGGTAAACTAGTATTGTTTTCTAATTTCTCGTGCTTCATCTTGAATATTTATTAGTCCTGAATCTGCATCAGGCACCCCGAGTAGATCAGCTAAAGAAGCAGCAATAAAACTAGCTGGGTGCTGTGATAGAGATGATACCGTAAGTGGTCGACGGGCTTCACATCGCTGGTAAATGTTGCTCTGGGCCATATTCTAGAACTTGCGCATGTTCTCACTAACGATCCTTACTTCGAGCTGGCTAGTCGTATTATACTTGAGGCTGACTAAAGCTTCATAATTCTGTACCGCTCTTGATATGTAAATGGGCTCGTCTTCGAATCGCCGGCACGCGGGCTTCTCGTTATCTGCAACCGCACCTGGTAGTACACCCGGAGCCTCTGATATTGATGGGTGTAGCTTGAATCTCTCTGAGATCCTTCTCGACTCTTCACTATCCTGTGTTCTAGTAACACCGCTATTAGGGTGCGAGCGAGCTTGGGGTCGATACTGTGTGCCACCTTCCTGAGACTTCTGTTATAGAACCTCAGCTGCTATCTCGTCTTGCTCTAAGGATTGCGCTGAACTTCCTGTATCCCCATTTATGGTAATTGTCTCCGAATCGAAAACAAGACTGTGTATGGAGTACAGTCGCTCAACGGCATAGTCACTAGGTGCCAAGAACATCCCCGACTTCAGATTCGGATCATCGAGGCTGGATATCTGAAGCAAATTCCTATGGAGCCTAAAATCTCTTTACTTTTGCTCTGATTCCACGTGACTTTATTCAGCTAAGTCCGCAGCACATTTGATAACAATCTCCAGAATGCGTTATAGACGTAGGGAAGCGCATAAAGGAACAAGGACGATAACGGAGGCTCTTGTAATTATTTGGGAAGCATCAAAGTATTATTATCTTAATCATAGTATTAAAAGTAGGTTTCTTAGTGACCTAACTAACAAGACCTTATCATTATCTTTGGGTTTGGCTATAAATGAAACAACAATATTTGCTCCTA
>JAJONI010000221.1:0-31830 GCA_022190145.1 Pezicula rhizophila
AGCTCATTTGTGGGTAAAAAAGATAGATACTTTAGACCTATATGACTACTACTTTAATTTACCTATGAAGATTTATATTACACGCCTCTAAGAATTGAAAAGGCATTAGCTACTAGTAGAACCTTCCCACTTTACAGAGATATCTTTCTCATGTTAAAGGTGTTAAAATCGTATTGCTTATTGAGTTTGTGCATAAGATCTGATAGCCTTTGCCTGTTCTACTAATAATCTTAGAGTCAAGAAAATTACTTCTATTTCCAGCTTCGTCCAGAAGTACCTACGTAGTCTCTGTGATGATGACTCTTCACGCGAGTTGTTAAATTTAAGCGAGCGATGAAACGTGAAGCGATAAACATGATCTCAGTAACAATCAAACATTGGCGTCACCATCTGGTAGCAAGGCTGTGAGGCTGTGCTTGCATAAAGTTGAGATCTAGAGACTTGGTCAAAAGAGGGGACGGTGACTGAGTTCAAGGTTTAACTGGATATTCAAGTTCAGAATAACTACTAGTGGGTTACAGAATTCTCACAAATATTGAATTCATTTTAGGGGAGAGGATGCTAGCGTGATAGGGGAAAGTTGTGCAGGGCCTGTTAGGATTCAAGTAGTGCGCGAATTCTCTTCAGCATGAACTTTTGGGAGGTGATGAGAATTGAATTGTTTTCTTAACTGAGTTCTAACAATACGCTAAAGTATGGGCTGGTCTTGCGTACTAGATTCAATGATAGCGGTAACGACCACCCGGCCAATATCTCTTGATCTAACCAAGTTGCGAGCAATTGTGAACCCCAACTATAGAAACTCCACAAAGACACGCAGGATCCTCAAAGGAAAAGTCACTAGCGATTCATAGTGTGACTACAATAGTATCATCCTCTTGGACGCTTCCAGCAAGCAGGTATCTTTTGGTCTGTTAACTTTACTTGTTAGTTACCAGTCCTTATGTAATTACGAGTTCTTACCTCCTATAGTGATTGCCTGACTGGTTGGACTTCATAACATCAACATATTGTTTAAGAACCTCATAATCTTCCAAGTCCTCTCGAACATCCAGCATGATCATATCTCTCCAGCATCATTGGCCTCATTGACGGAGTCTCGCAATACATCCCTAGCGTTTTCGAGGGATTGTTACTAATTATTGTAGAGGAATAACTAATAAACTAAGCCTGTGGTATAGGTAAATATAATCAATAGTCAGAATACAAGTGATAATAGAAAATTCTCAACTCTACATTTGCCTGTGTCAGGAATAATATGATAAAGCTATTCGCATTTTTCTGACAGCCCGGATTTTCTAGGTAAGATCCAACAAAGCAAAAGGTATTGGACAATGATTGTATTGCTAGGAGGTTTTATCACAAATTCTAGCTTTCATGTAAGCTTATATTTTCCTGTTCTACGAAGGACAGATCCATTAAACTTAAGCCTAGTCTAAGCGTTTCCTTACCTAAATCAATACCTACTTTTCACAGCGGAATTGCTTAGACTAAGCCTAAGTTTAATGAATTTGTCCTTCGTAGTCCGTCGTCCTTCACGTACGTCGCTGACACGCTTTATTAGATTATTGTAATCGTGATTACTAGCGATACAATAAACCTCCTTTTAACATCATACTTCCTTCTAGGTACATGGCTATGAGTTAACCATTAACAGTTGGCGCAGCCGAAATTAGTCTTGCAATTTAAAAAGATGCTTAAAAGATGGAGGAGAAACTAGTAGTCAACATCTAATAACATTATTGTCTTCGTGTATATTTGCCTCCTCTTAACCTCTATCGCTTCAGTTCCTTCATGACCGTCCGTTCTCCAAGAACTTTCCTCTCTTCCTCAAGGTCTCGACCTAGCCCTGCCTCAAACTCATTCTTCGTTGCTACTGTTCCAGAGCTCTGCATCGCTTCTCCAAATTGTGCACCGACGTATCTTAAAAGTGTACGATCGTTATCATGCGACTCGAGGACAGGAATCCTAGCATTTCTAGAGGAAGCCATCATGAGCCTCTCGGTGAGTTCTTGGGGGTCCGTAGTAGGGTCTGAGGTGAACAAAGAGGTTAGTTGTGCTTTCAACCGAGGAGAAGTGTTATGATGGGATGTGAAAGAATCAAATGTCTTACTGCACCACATTGAAGATGCTTTCCCGGAGCTTTGGAAAGAAGCCATGCTCATAATTTAGGCTTGAGAGATAGAGGTTGAGAGGTTTTTTGAAGGTGAAGAGGAACTTGTGAGAATAGGGTTTCTTTCTCCGGTATAATAGTGTAGCTCACTCAAATGGTAAACTGAAGTTTGTATTCGTCGCTCTGGGGTGAAGCTTTTTGAGATAGACAAGGATAGGATTAGAAATAATGAGAAGACTTGAAGTTTGAAGGAGTATTCTTGTGGACTTGGAGTGGTGGGTATATTTGTACAGCATAGTATTTCGGTAGGTTCCTTCGCTTATTGGACTTGGGAAATTTACCAGTAAAATATTACCTACTCCGGGTACTAGCATAGGTATTGCCAGCAATTCGAGTTCGGTAAAGACTTCTTCTTATCTAAAATAACTACAAGATATTTCTTAAAAAATAGCAGTGGTTTTTATTGGGAGTGAGACTGTCCTGACGCTCTGGGGTTTTCATGTTCCTAGAAGTACCGCTTGGATGTACCTAAGTCGACCCTAGTCACGTGAAGGTGTCACTGACTTAGGTAGCTCGGATTCTCTTCCGTCGCAAATGAAGGGACTGGATTGGATATCTTACGATTGATTATTAGGCAGAGATCCTAAGGTTCTGAGGGGTTTTCATGTTATTCTAGCAAACTCGAATGCAGATAGTCGACTCCAAGCAAGTAGAGATATTATTTACCCTGCTCCCTCTTGGTTCGATCCCCTGCTATGCTATCCCGTGCATGCTTCATGATGGAAATAAGTAAACGGTCAAAAGCAATATTATTGTAGCACAGTTACAAAGTGCCGGATCTAATTGGTGATTGGATTGGTCGTTGGTCGTTAACGTTAAGTCGCTGTCGTTGACATTGGCCACTGTCGTTGATCGCTGGTCGCTGTCGTTGATCATTGGTTGTTGGTCGATAACGTCAAGTCACTGTCGTTGACGTTGGCCAATGTCGTTGATCATTGGTCGCTGTCGTTGATTATTGGTCGTTGGTCGATAACATTAAGTTACTGTCGTTAACGTTAGCCACTGTCATTGATCATTGGTCGTTCTTCAACGGGTCGTCGGGTCGTTGGCGTTGGTCGCTATTGTTGATCATTGGTCGTTGACGTTGTGCTTTCAACCAATGGTGATACTCAGAATCATTTTACGTGAGCGTAACGCTATATTTACCAGTAAATTACCAAATCTTTCCCAGTTCGCTTCCCGTCTCTTTCTTACTTCGACGCCCCCATCACCAGCATCATCTTGACGTCCATGTATATCTCCCTGCTACCCCATATCAAGTGGGAGATTTTTTTTATATATCTTGTACGGTGTCTTACGGGCCTGCTCTCTCAACTATTTTTCGCTTTTAGACATCTGTGGCCTGCTCCCCACAGCCAGCCTCACATTACATCTATGATTTGGGACCATGGAAACAGCCGCACTTCAATACTCTCGTTGTGGAAAAGACCATACTCACCATCCATTGGACTGGCCTAAAAGCGGTGATATTGTTATCGAGAAGTGTGAAAGACAATGCAGATTCCCCCAGTGCAAGGCATGGTCAAAAACTGCTGCTGCTTTAAGAAAGGTTGCTCTCTCCAATCTAACACTTGCTTGTTCCTCGCTACAAATATTCTCGTTTGCTTATAGTTGACCTTGTTCTAACTAATATTTGCTTGCAGCATGTAGTAAATCATATCAAGTACAACAACCTTCCACTTCAAGTTGTACCAGCATCGAGTGGGCGGCCTCGCCTGTAGGATTTGTTGTTCCTATTGTAAATTGGCGTCTCCTAACGAGTACCTAGGAAGATAACACTTGAAGCTAATTTAGTCGCTGATTCGCAAAGTGACGGGCACGGTCAAGACCAAACAAAAAAAAGACGACTAGAACATACATCATCTCCTAACATTCAAGGGACATCAAACTCCGAAGAACCCCCTTTGAATAGGTTGCCATACCCCAGGAACACCGAAATAACGCATGGCGACTTTCAATTGGAACATGCTACCGGCAATGACCAATCTCCACCAGTCACTTCGGTTGGGCAAGATGGACACAACAAACTTGAAGAGAACTCTATGCTGTTTCCTACACACTTCTTCCAAGATAATGTCAATGGGTCTAGTTCCCGCTCGGCTTTTGAAAATCCGCAGCCGGTAGCATCATATAATCCAAGTATAAAAAGGACCTATGCAGACTTTGTAGGAAACACCACTGGAGCTGGAGTGTCAAGTTCACCGGAGATAGACCCCGCTTGGAATGAAGTTGACTATTTCTTTAACTCCGGGTTTGATTTTGGCTATCTGCATTGCACAACCAACGAGTCTAGCGTGGCACCATCCGCAGGCACCAGTCATTCTTCCGGTTCTCTGTTGACGATTAATATGACCAAGAGGTGTTCTACTTGTGATATATCACTTAAGAGTCCGGAAGCGTTAAGGTATACCAATTTTACCTTTTATTTCCAGACAAAGCTAATTCATTTTGATTAGAAAACACAAGCTCCGTCACAGAAAACCCTTTTCCTGTAACCATACTGGATGCACGAGAATGCATAGATTTTCTACAATCAAAGATTTAGAACGACATAAAAACTCCAAGCATCCAACTGTAATACCAACGAAACCCACATATTACTACTCGTCACTCACAAGATGCAAATCTAGAGACAAATCCTGGCCCCGATTGGACAATTTGCGCTCAAATCTCAGACCCGTCTATGGATTCCAAGCTGAAGACATAGTGGAATCGGCAAATAAGTCCCGTAACCAGAGTGGTACATTCAACCAGCTCCCGAGAGCCGAGTAAGTCTTTTCCACTTCTCTTTGCCAAATTTTGAAAGCATGTTCAGCATGGATTGCGTAATACTGCAAAAAAGATACAGATCTACGATCCGGCCTTCCCATCTTTTAAGTACTGAAAGGCACTTTAACTGATACCTGAACTTTCACAATAGACCCGACTATAGTCAACACCAAAGAGAGTCGTTCACGGAAAAGAACCGTCTACCTACACTTGCTTCGATTTTGGCCGAAACGAATTCGAGCGATTCAGAATTCGCTCAATTTTCGAAATATGAAGTTCAACCGACCAATTCATATGAAGCTGCGCATAATATTTCACCTTCTCAAAGTAACGAAACTGCCCCAGTTTCGTATTCGGTTCAGGAATAGTTCCGTGCCGCTAGGCCTTGGACATTGGAAACCAAAACGACTTTCTGATAACGGAAGTCTCTTCCTTCTGAACGAGAGCCCAGCTCGCTCTTCCGATACAGATTTAACAACTACTATAAATTGTATCATAAATGAGTTTAATGGTTCCTTAATGCCATACGAATTCAATATCGCCATTTTAGATTGCCCATCTCAATCACTCTATGTATTCGGGATGCTTAACATCACGACATCCAAAGATGATTGATACACTGCGAATAAACGATCTTAGATATCTTGCAATATTGATGCTAGAGAGGAAAGCAGAACGCCATCGTTTTCAGTTAAAAACTGACAATATCAATCCTTGGATTGAGTGCGTTTGACGCCTTGATATCACAAGTGATGAACATGTCTATGCATGGAAGGGCGCAAGAAACCAGATTCATCAACAGAGTACGTATATCGTATTTTATCAAGCACTTTTATTCTTGGATTTGTGACAGCACAGCTAACAAGAAATTTAGATTATCTCGGGTGCTTACATCACCGGAAAGCGAGAATATAAGCAAAGCAAAGACATATGCAAGGCACTTCAAAATATTTGCAACTATACCGCCTACAATCCATTTCACATCCGAGCCATATACATATCATCTCCAAAACGCAGTGTCTCTTATCGACAACCCTACTTCTTTCCATCGAGCCTCACGATATCAGCCTCAAAGTCCTTTTGTGTGAGCGAGCACTTCGCCTCGCTTATATCCCCCTTGAACTGTGCACCCATATTTGCAAGTGCGATACGAGCATCATCTCGAGCATAGCCAGTTTGTGTCATATTCGAAGCTGAGATTTCCCAATCCACTGTTTCATTTTGGCTTGTGTCGGGATCTGGAAGAGAGCTGGATGTTAGCTGTCATGGGGTTTGGAACTGAAAAGAGGTCCAGTGGTCAACTTACTACACACAGTTGAGGATGCCTGTCTTCTATTAGAGATAGATTTAGAGCCAGAGTTCAAGTTGTTTTGGGGCACCATTGCAGTGGGGACTTCTTGGTTGCTGGTGTGGATTTACAGCGTTGGGGGCAAGAGAAAATATGCAGAGTAGGAATCAAGTATTTTCCTTAGCGGGTGGAAGAAAGTAGTTTGGGAAGAGAGAATGGCAATGAAGGATTGTTACTTATGAAAGGTATGCTACCAAAAGCACTTAAAAATAGGGCGTACGAAACTCGGCGAAGGAGGTTAAAAAGATAAAAAGGCGGAGGGATTTGCCAAGGGCGATGCTTGGGGTACACAGTAAATTGCTTACTGGGTAGATCTGCGCAGGGTATACCATGTGCGCTAGCAAATAATTGCAAAATATTGCAAAAAATTACAAAAAATTGCAAAAAACAAAGCGGTGTGGAAGAAAACGATATGCAATGAAATCATGTCATGCTATCAATGCATCTTCTGTTTCGCATTGATGCCTGAATAAATGTTCCTGTAGCACCTCGAAAGATCCTGCTGAGGCGTAGCAAACAATAACGGAGTGTAGGTAGTCATAAAGTCGCTGACTACCACGTGGAATAAAACTCACTCGATGCGTATGATTGGTCCCAGACAAAATATGGCTACCTACCTAGGAGACTCCTATCACTTCCCGCTTGGTCATCTGATTGTTCTACTCGCTTACTACATAAAGGTTAGAGGTACCTCAAGGACTGTTCGCCACTTCAATCCAAACCGTTGAATCTCGTGAGTTATTAAAATAAGAAAATGACTTGGTTTCGATAAGAGTCAAGCCAATCGGCGTCGCCATTAGTGGTGAGGCTTTGAGGCCGTGTTGCACAAAATCAAAGCCTAGAAAAGCATAACAATTAAGAAGAAGAAAAAGAAGACCCTGAAAAGTAGCGATTCCAAGATCTAATTGGATATTTAAGTTCAGAACAACTACCCATTGCATTACAGGATTTGTAACACTCGAATTCGTCGTGCTGGGCGAGGGGAATACCCGCATGACTGACTACCTTAGTAAGAGCAAGCCCCTCCAAAAAAATAAAAAAATAAAAAAAACTTGCATAATTCCATGAATTGTGCTTTTTAATTAATTAATTTTTTAACAAGGCCTAGGGAAAAGTTGTACAGTGTCTGTTAGAACTCGAGGAGTGCGCAAATTCTGTCACTTAAGCATGGATTCTTAGGAGATGATGAGAATTACATTGTTTTTCCAACAACCTCTAGTAATATAGAGAAGCATCAAACGGGCTTGTGTAGCAGAATAGTAAAAAGAAATACTTGTTGTATCAAGTATCACTTTAATTTCTAAGAGCTTTTAGTAGAGCGCTAAAATTATTAGAAAAGAGTTGACTTATAAGTTCATTGTTAAGCGAGAGAATGTCGTTGTTTCTATTTGAGACATTAGTAGCGATACAATAATGTTGAAGATGACAACTTACATGCAAAATATCTATCGTTGTATTATTCTCGCCTTGTCAGGCTAATCGGCCCCCCTTTTTTTTGCATCGGGGCTAAGCGAGATCCCCATCCCTGTCAGAACTATACATAACTTCCTTACTAGAGAAGAAGGTAATTTTCACTTGTGCACCTCCCAAATAGCCCGATATGCAAGCTGCATAATTCGTAACAAGCAAGATTATTCAGCGTTATGAGATGTGTTTTAATTAGAGGTTCGGTTACTGTCTCAAGCCCTTCGTACTGCTTGATGTCTTGTTGGTTTAATGCTGGGCCTAGTGATGAAATATAAGTCATTACAGCCAACATAAAGAAGTAGAAAGTCGACTTACTGCAGACGGTTGAGGGTACCTACCTATCTCCTTCGAGTAGAAGATTGGAAGGCGTTGTTCAATCTGTCAAGGTTACTAGTCTTCTTTTTGATCGTGTAGGTTGTGTTTAGTACTGCTGTCGGAGAGGATCGGAGGAAATATGCAGAGTGTATGGGCATAAGAATTCTACCATTTCTTGGAAATGAGAAGATTAAAAATTGGAAGCTGGAGAGGACTGAAATAGGAGCCCTTCTACTTATGAAGTATGAATGTGAGCCCGGAAGAGTGCTCGCTTCAGGTGGAAAATAAGCCTACTTTGATCTCGGTTCGACAACGCATGTGGATTTTTGCAAGACCGATTTTGGATCCAAGTGCAACAAGAATACATGATATAAGTTCACAAAACACCAGAGGCAATAATTTGAAGTGTGACAACTACTAAGGTAATTGAATTGAAGATGGGTATACAAAGTGCTAAGAAAAGACCGTCTCCGGCCAATATAAATTTTTGTACTAACAGGATTGCTAAGATTCCTGTAGCTAATAACAATAATGTCACTAACTACACTCTAGATTACACATTAGAGAGGCATAAAGATGATTAAATTAAATTATGAGGGTATTTCAGGCACTTGTAGCATCGTTTACAAAGAGCAGGCCCCAATTATTGTTTTCAGTTTTCAGTCAGTAAATCGTGGCTGTCTCTGCGTGAAAATTCTTTCAAATACTTTTGATCCTTAGCCAGTGAAGTAGAATCGCTGGTTTCATTTTTGTAGGACACTATACAAAGGTTGAAAGTGAGAGCTTGAGAGGAAAGAGGCTCTATGAGGGTTTTGGCGGGGACACTATCGTTCATGCAATAGATTCCCTTCTCTAGTGCCTCACTGATTTCTGCTTTGAAGTCTCAGTAATACATCTGACAAATTGCTAGCGTTGAACAAGGTTAGCTCCCAGTCGCTTATTACTTTCTCTTGCTCCTTTTAAACACAACCACCACCTACCTAGCCACCTCATACATCAGGGCATGGGACTTTTCAGCACTAAAAGGTAAAGAGACCCCTTTTCAGTTTCTCTATCTTACCCTTTACCAATCACTGATGCTAATATCCACGTCTCATATTATAGTTGAAAGTGAGCACGAAGATGGACAAGAAGCACGTTGCCGAATTCCCTGTCGGGAAGTTCCACCAGTATGTTGCATCTAGATCTTAAGCTAGGGCACCAAGAGTTGTTATTCATTGATATTTTTTATAGAAATACAAACCCCTTTCACGGTCCGACAGTCAAGATCTACGTTGGTCCCAGGCGCACCCAGTTTGAGGTCTCAAAGGCATTATTCTGTCATGCCTCCAAATTTTTTGATCAAACCTTTAATAACGACTCCAAGGAAGGAGTAGAGCAAGAAATGGACATGGTACAAGATAAGCCATCGAGTTTTGGAGCGCTTGTTCAATACGTTTACACTGGTCAGATACTGTGTGAAGAAGGTGTTTATCTCTCGAGAATCCAAGCCTTTGGATGCTACGTATCTAACTCTACTTGGGATAGGACTCGAACCAGTTAAGGAGATCATGTTCTTTCTTGAATTCTTCCTCTTGGAAGACAAGGTCGGCCCAATTGGACAACTCACCCTTCCTGTCAAGCGTCTGAAGACGTTGTTGAACAATACCAATAATATCAAAGTACTCCACTACAAACTTGCTTATCAGCTACCAGCTAGTCATCCGGCCCGCGTAATTATGTTACACCGTGCTGTTGAGCCCTATTGTTAGGATTCCTTGGCCCCTGGGAGTAGGCTTCATTTCCGTCACCAGGAGTTCCTTGTTGAGGAGGTCTGCAATGCAGTGGAGGGATTTTCTACAGACCTTTTAAAAGCTGTGAGCACTGCTTTCAGAGAGGGAAGAGATTACAAGGGGTTGGGTTATATCCGAGATCCCTTTTCTGGTAATTTTGTCAATATCGATTAAGTATAATCGCAACCGAGGAAACTGACATTGTGTCACTTCATGGCTCATTACAGACACATAACCCCGAAAACCACTACTTTCAATTAGCAACGACTTCTTTGGTCGCTCGTAGTCGAATTGGCTTTGCTATATGTAGGCAAAGAGAATAAATAAGAGTCTTCCTCTTAAGCAACTACCCGCTAAGTACACGATTTGAAAAGTAAAATTCATAACCCTACTTCTTACCAGTGAAGCTTCTGGGATTAATAAAACCGGGATAGTGTTCCTGTGAACAGCTGAAGCTTTTGAATACATAAATCTCACAAAATGCCCTAATATTATACCCAGTCTGAGCTCAAGCCAAGCTAAGGGGATCCAGTGACCACCATCAACAGATGACAGCTATAACTTCTAGTGAATTAGGTCAGCGCACGCGATCTTTTCACCACACCCATTCTTTCCTTTTAAGGTATTTGTTCTTACACCGCCCATTTCCTTCTTTATTTCCTTCTCTTTTCATATACTCAACAACTTTGTGACCTCAACGAGATCACCTTCTCAACAAGAAGTTAAAGTCTCCCAGCAATTAGGGGCAAGCAGACCCATCTTAGTTTCTCAGATTTCTTAGTTATCGTCAATAAAACTACTAATATAACACAGTTAGAGGAGGTAGCGCAAAATGGCCAAAGACAAGAAGCTTGTAGCTAATCGACCCCCCAATGATTTCATAAGGTAAATAATATAAGCTAACAGCAACTCAGCTTTGTCCATAAGAACCCGCCTCTATTTCCCAACGATCTCAGTCTTATCCACGGCCCTATAGCAGTGATCTATGTTAGCTCCGAATGTACCATATTCGAAGCCTCAAAAGAACTATTATGACAAGCTTCTAAGTTCTTCAACAGTACCTTGAACGTTTCTTTTAAGGACGGTGTTAAGTAGGAAATGGATATTATTGAGGATGATCTGGCTGTATTTGGAGAGCTCATTCAATGTCTACACTGGTAGAGTCGGTCCTCAGAATAAGTAACTCTCTTCAGTAATGTGGTGGGTAAACTCACTAATAGACTAAGTTATTTCCTCATTACTAGGTAAGTCTAGTGACGAGCATCAATAAACCAAGAGCTCAATTCCCATATCATACTAAAGTTTTTGCAAACTACACACACATAACTCCAAGAACAAACTCCCCCTACCTCCAGCAATCTAGATCCCCTTCTCGTTCTCACCTCTAAACTCAAATCCCCACCTAACACCCTCAAACCCTTTCCTCCTTTTAATAAAGACATCAACATCCTGAGCGGGTTTCTTAACCGCAGTTCCCACCTTCATAGCCGCCATCTCCGGAACCCTAATGCCCGGGGTCTTCCCATCGCTCATCCTAATCTCAAACCCATAAACCAAAGTAGCAGCCAACCCCACAATCTCCGTAAAAGCAAAATGTCGCCCAGGACAAAGATGTCTCCCTCCACCAAACGGAAAATACCCCTGCTGCTGTTTCTTCCTCTCTTCCTTCCCCAACCCTTCTTTCGTCTTGGATAAAAACCGATACGCATCGAATTCCCTCGCATTAGGACCCCATATTTCCTCCGATGTATGAACAGGACCCGCAGGCATCTGAACAATCGATCCCTTCTTCACAAGATATCGATCATCAAGCAACGTATCCTCTAAAACCGAACGAACCGAAAGACCAGCATTAATAAGACGGAACGTCTCTCTATAAACAGAAACAAGCAAAGGGGTTTTCTTCTCAAATAGAGAAATATCCATCACTGATCTCTCTACACCATCTTCAGTTTTTTCTCTTCGCACAATGGTGTCTACCTCATCTCTAATATTCTTCAATAATACAGGATCGGAAAAGATAAAACAGATCATCCAGAATCCTGAAGGGACTGTGTTTGTTGTGGAGACGAAAAGCATTGAGAGTTCGAAATCGGCTATATCTTGTTCATTGAATCCGAATTTTCGTCCTGTTTTATTGCGTTCTTGGATGAGGCCTGCTGCGTGGATGTCATGGCCTTGTGAGTAGTAGGTTCGGAAGCCGGATTGGATCCTTGCGCGTCCTTTGTAGGCTGCTGGCGCTAGAAGTTTGGGGAAAACATTGAGAAGGAGGAAGTTAAGATCTCTTTCGAAATCCCTATTGATTTTTGTTAGGTGAATTTTTTTAAAAGACTGGTTTCTAGTATCCGGGTGATTTCCTCCCAAGGTTGAGTAGACCTTTCTCTATCTAGGAGAATATCAAGCTTGGAGACTTTCCAGCTTTTACTCGAGAAGTTAAACTGGAAAAGAGAAACATACCATAAAGAATCAATCAACGACCTATCAGCCGAAATGGGATTCCCCGGCCCATAAAGAGCCTGTGCACTAGCCTCCGTAAAACTATCCCTAATCCACCTATACATCTCAATTCGCATCGCCTCAGGCCCATCAATGGCATTCAAGAAGCCACCTAAAGCCTCCAAAGCCCTAGCGTTCATCTCATATAAAGCAGGACCAATACCAAGAGGCGTATACATAGAAGTATGTATCTCAGTCATGTAAGTAGGTTCTCCTTCAGGAGCTGTATGTTCTAAGATCTTTTTAACGCGCGGGGAGACGGCGAACATTCGGTCTGTTGTTTGGACTATGAAGGGTTCGAAGGAAAGGGCTTTGTTGCGGAGGGCCAGGGATATTAGGTGCGGAGAACTGATAATGTAGATTCGACCTCCGAGGATTTTGATGGTGAAGATTGGGTGGGCTGCGTACTTTGCACTTGTGTGGTGTTAGTATGCAATAGCTATGTAAACACTACCCAACCTCAAGGGATTTTCTTTTTTTTTAAAAAAAAAAGTGTCTTTCAAGAACCAAATCTTCCTTCCAATTCACATCTAGGTAATAACATATGCACAAACTTTTGTACCATTCATCTCAAAGGAAATATAACATTACCTTAACATCTCCAGATACCCGATCTGCATCCTCACCATCCCAACAAGGTGTCCAACAACAGGAATCCGACTCCTAATCAACAATGGTTCCCTCGAATCCAGCCTTCCAACAAACCTATCCCAAAGCCATAACCCGACACACAATACGACGGCCCCATATCCCAAGAAAGACACCACTGTAACCATACTGACTTCCCAACGTCGTCTCTTCTCTTATTTCCAGCACAACCAGAAGAACTAAAACACTTCAATTCTTCTTTTCCTTTCAAAGTCCAACCTAGGAATAGGATCGACAGAACAAGAAACTCAAAAAAAAATTCAAAAAAGTCAAGACACAGAAAACAGAGAGGCGCAGTTTCAAGAAATCGTGAGATTTTAGTCCGTCGACCACCAACCCAATCCGTCAGTTAATACACTCCACCTGCGTCATAGAAAGAAAAAAAGAAAATAAAAATAGCCACAATACACCATGAAAAGTACTTCGTAACCTCCTCCTCTCCTCAAATATACGACAAGCAACTATGCACAACTTCGTAGAGAGACAAGAGCCCGAAAAAAGTTAAAAAAGTGCCTACGGGGTAGGTATCATCAGGTAATTATGAAAAATAAAGATAAGATCTATATCGCGTACGAAGCGAAAAGTGACGAACGAAGCAGGAACAGCATCCCCCGTTCCCAATATATATAACCACCCCCCCGCCTTTGAGTGCGGACTACGACGGATCATCAGGGGAGATGGATCATCGCCACAACTTCCGTTGGCGGCGGGAATGTGCTTTCCGACCTACCTAAGCTCCCTCCCTGGTGCCCGCCGCCCAGCGAGTTGTCCTCGCTTCGGTAAACTTTAAGAAATGATTTCTCGAAGGTCGTTCGCCAAGTGGTTGTGAGGGACCAAAGGAAGACAAGGATGTCAGGATTACAGGGAAAGAAAAGAAGATAAATGGAAAACACGGTTACGAACACGAAGGTTGACAAATTGATGGGACTGACCTTGCGATTTTCCCAAACTGTGATATCGTATGTCTCTCCTTCCTATTCTCAGGGTCAGGGTTCTTCATCTCATCACACTCAATAATCTATCTATCTGTAGTAGTGTCTATTCTAGTCTACAACCCTTAAACCAGTCCAAGTATCCCCCCTCCAACGTTACTCCCAGGAACCCTCCCGGGCCCTTCAAACCCGCTGTCATAGTGTACACAACCACTAGCAACATTCTGAAACGAGATATCCTTCCATACCGTGCATACCAAACGGAACGAACCCTGAGAGATACTGTACTTTTATGTATTCTGTGAAGCACATGTACAGTACCGGTAGCCGACATCAAATGAACTCATCGACTGCCCGGAGGGAGCCAATAAGTTAATTAACCAATGCGAGGGAAGATGGCTAGAATATGGTCCCTGAGAAATATACTCTTGTCTACCTCGCTTGCGATTTAGTAAGTAGGGATGGCTATAGGCTCCTGATGTGGAGGACGCTGGTCTTTTAGTTATTTGTCTTGCGATTGGTTATTCATGCCTTTGTGGTGAAGAATCTATGCCCTTGTCACGAATCGATTCCTTTCAGAGTAACCACTCACTTGTGGTTCAGATGCGGTTGTGATACGAGGTGATTAGTAAAGTCAGTTGCCTCATTCTAATGCTGAAGACGGGTTGTAGTGGATACTGTGCCTCACCGTGATTAAATGATAAGACTCACTGCACATATAGTATTTGCGGCATAGTTGAACAAGTCAATGTTCGATTGTTGACATAAGTTACATATGTAATGTACAATGATCTCCGTCGCTAAGGGGTAGGATCATTTGTATCCTCAAAACTCCAGGCGCCAATCCTCCAACGACTTTTTGCCCGTCGTTCCCTTTCCAGACCCCCAATGTATGCTCTGTCTCACATTCGATACGGGATCACTGAATAATGCATCTAGCTCGTCACATGACTGCCTAAGCTCCGTAGCTACGTCCACCCTTGCTTCTCCAATCCTTTCCCTCACGAAAACGGCGATGGCAAGTTGTAACGATAGGAGAACCTCCCAACTCAGAGACTGGCTCGAATCAAGACGTTCACACTCATCTACGCTGGTCAGACAGTCGCGGGCAAGCTTCTCTTCAAACGCTAACCGCATTGGCTCCCAAGTCGCATCCAGAAGTGGACGCGCCAATTGGGGGCTGCAGGATAGCAGTCTGTTGAGTAGCTGTGCCTGAAGACGAGGCTTCGGGCGCAGATTGTGTGAGGTCGTCGTTTTGATGGAAGAATTCGCTGATGTCGAAGTGGTTCTCCATGTTGGAGGAGTCGTAACCATCCACATGATCGTCGTTAAAATCGAAGGAGTCGGCAAGAGTGTAGAACCCTGAGTCAAAGCTCTGGAAATCTGCACCATAGGACTGAGAATGCTCTTTGAGGCCATCGTGAGTGCTGTTGAGACCAACAGCAGGTGTGCTATAGCTACCGAAGTCCAGGGCCGGTGTTTCTCTGACTGACACTGCAGGTCGCACAACATCGCGGCAGGATGTTGTGTCATATCAGAGAAACTGGCGTTGGAGAATTCGGTAACTGGTCGCATTTCAGGCGAAGGCGAGAGTGAGGCGGGATTGACGGTCTGGGGGGATGAATGACTAAGTTCGCAGATTGACTGCTGGCTGATTGATGATTTGTGTTCGTCATCTTGTGACGTGAAGAGTTGGGTAGAGAAGGTAATTGAAGGAGGTGGTGTGTGGCGGAGGGATTCTGACTGTCTGGGAGATGAGGCAGCAGAAGAACCTCGAAGGGAAGCCTGAAGTTTTTGGTTCTCTTGCAATAGCATCAGATTATCGGCTTCCATCTGAGCTAAGCGCATCTCGAGGTCTCGATTCCTCCGCTCGATCATAGTCTTTTCATTCTCAAGTGCTTCGACCTCTTGACGCTTTCGCTCCCTTGATGATTGCGCTGCTCGACGATTGCGGAGAACCCGTTCAACACGGCGCTGCTCCTTCTCGTCCTCAGTCTTCGCGCGTTTTCTAAGAGTTGGATTAGCCAAAGTTGCAACGAATCTTTCATCAACCCCTATGTACCTTGGTGGAAGGGATGTCTTGGGTGTAGGGAGTTCCTGGCCCCAAGACTTCCTCTTCTTAACCGGCTTCTTTTCTGGTGCCGGTGTACCAGCCAAGCTTCCACCTATTATACTGTCACCGCCAAACATGCTCTCCTGATCGTATGGCGGTGTCATGCCTCCTGGCAGTTCCAAGGTGTCGTCAAACTGTTGCGGATATAATGCGCCAGGTGACGAGACGAAGGAGTCTGCCAGGCTCTCGGCTGGCGACTGTTCATACTTCATGTTGGGTATCGACATTGTCGTGAAGGGCTATCCGTATCGTTGTGGTGGTGGATGATATTGGGCCAATGACAGTGCTGATTCTAAAAACCAAGGAATGTTTCTAGAGTGTACTGTTTGCTGCTGGAGTGTCGATGGAGTATGCCGCCTCTTTAGATGTAGGTACTGAACTGGTCCATGGCGGGAGAACAGGTATGCATGAAGGCGTAGTAGCCGATGACTCAACAACCGTTGGTGCAGGCAACCAAAGCTCTAGCTAGTAGAGGCAGATTACCAAATAGGAGGAGGAGGCGCTTGCTGGGGGGTATGGTGTGTGTGATCTTTGAATTGTGAGATATTGCAGTTGTCGAAGTGGGAGATGTGTCTTTATGTCTTGAAATCTGTTCTTTTCGCTTCCCTTCGCCTAGCGTATCGGCCGGGAGAATAGCACTAAAATGCGAGGGCACTATACCCCTTTCAGGCGGGCTGAGCCTGTTAGCATACACACCCAAAATAACGCAAGGAGCTCCCAAGATGGAAGGGGGGTACGAATAAAAAACCACCAATCGCCACATCCAGGCTGGGGCCGATGATCATAGGTCGGATGCAACTCCCTCTGGGTCCCCCGTTGCGCGTGCTGTGCTTGTGCAGTGTGCTGTGGAGTGCACTCCACTGGGGGGTCCCACTTCGTATGTTACAAGTACATACACACTTCAACTTCTGGTGCTTTCTCCTGGGGCTTCGTAACAAGAGGAATCTGCTTGAAAGTCACTTGCGTTTCATTGGAATCTTGTGTTCCTGTGCGCAAGCCTGATTCGTTGCACAGGTAAATGTGTCTGATTTCTGGCGCTCCCTGATTTTCAGGAGGTGGCCAAACAGATACTTTCGTATCATTGACAAGAAAAAAAGAGGCTTCGTTGGTACAGTTGTTAGTTGCCTTGCGTTGAGAGCATTGAACCGGAGCATTTGGCTTTGTACCGCAAGCCGTTACAAAGAAAGTAAGACTTGACTCGGGATGGCTGCACTCGTATGGTTTAAGCCAAGATAACTTTAGAACTCGTATCTCTGTAAGAGTTCTCGTAATTACAACAACAAGAACAATCAAATCATGATGTGTCTCTATGGAAGTACGACGGCCTGCGAATAGCTGATGGCTTCGGCTGAATAATCTCACGCAGGCTGCAGCCCTTCCTTCCTTCCTTCCTTCCTTTCGCAACCCCCTATTTTACGACTTCATATCCCTTGCTCTTGCAGCATTTCTCACCTAAGGTCAAAATAAATGATCTAAAAAAGACTTCCTATCCCACCCAAGAACACTCTCTTCTGCGGTCTTCATGTGACAAATCAATCAATAATCTATCTATTGGAACTCAACTCCTCACCTCACAAGGTCTCAAAGTACCTTATCCTCGCGTCACCATTTCTGAGCTTTCCCGAGACCGACCGCAACCAAACCATCCCAAATTAACACAATAACGGGTAAAGTAAAAAAGGAGACTACAATCTGATGTCCACTATGAATATGGCGTCCGAAAAAAAAATTGTCATGCTGTCATGAAGCAAGAAAATGCCTATCATTCCGGTCACTAAAAGATTAAGTATCGACGGTCCGTCGCCCCTCCTTCCTATTTATTCATCGTCCGCCTTCCTATATTCTTCCGCAGCCTGAAAGCAGAAGGACGGAGGACAGCTGCACGACCTCCCTCGTCACCAATCCTTTGCTTGAAAGCATGAAAGCATGAAAGAGATGCTGCAAACAAAAATGCATCTAAACACCCAAGTCAAGAAAGACCCCAATCTTTTTCTGCAGCACGATTAGTATCTTAGGTAAGTACCAAGTACAGCGCACACAGTACGAAGGACAGTACATGCATGCAGTAAGATACACTCAGCCATACTGTGCCTCGTCGTCGCTTTACTATCTGTAGTCCTTGAACACACACAAACTTATTCGTAATTCGTATTCGTTATTATTATCTTCGATCTGCGTACAGTACTGTACAGTACTCGTTTTTAAGATAACGTTACATTATTGTCACGACTATCAAGTTCATCTACGAGATTAAAGAGATCCAGCCTCCCAAATTTCCCAATTCCAGAGATCGTTCGAGGTGTTTCCACAAAACTTTATCTGTGCTCTCCGTGACAGTGGAAATAATAGTGGATTCCACTACGCTTTGTGCGCACGACTACTGAATCTTGGGAAGCTGCACCGCTGCGCAAAATAGGGGGCCTCTGGGGGCTCAGGGCCTCTGGGCCTCTGATTCGGAAGGGTACAGTAAATTTGTTTCACGTTTCGTGATCAGATGTTTCTAGAACAAAGAAGGGGGCCTTTGGTTTTGGCCTTTGCATCGGCAGTTAGAGAAGTCGTCAAGGAGCAAGGAGATTCACGAAAAACGACATTTTTGCCTTTTTTGCCACTTTTTTTTTTCATATTGGAAGCTTGTTGAATCATGATCTATCTATCTATCTATCTATCTATCTGTGTATGGCTCTAACCTCGGTCGGTCTCCTTCTAGTGCTTCACCAGTTTTTCGTGATTAGGTTCTTGCTGACATAATCTCACATGGCAGATTTGAGCTCCAATTTATTTGAGGTTTGTTGCGCATCGCACCTGCAAGAGGTCGCCATATCTCCTCTCTCACTCGAGTACGCTCACCACCACCACTGGTGATTCACCACCACGGCTGCTACACTACCGAGTATTACTGTAGTAGTCAAATATTAATAATCTTACCCTCCACTTTATCTTCACCCCCCCTTCTAAGGCTTTTTTTTGGAATCAAAAATGATGACTCTACTTCGTAAGTTCTAACTAACTACATCATCCTCAACGTCAGCAATAATAATGCTTCGCCATTTTATCATTCCAACAACCCTTCCTCATACCTCCTCGTACCTCCTCCTGCACGCACGCAGCATGCGCTCTAGCAAGCGTACCACGGATTCTCTCAGCGCTTTCTAAGCCTCCTTTCGTGATCGTCTTTTTGTTTGCATCTACCTTGCTGGCCATGTAAGATTACAAGGAAATATATAGGTTATAGCACCAGAACTATTGGCAACGCGGCTATGATGCTTAGTACTTCTCTTAACAAGCCAAGTTCCAAAAACTGATAAGTCATGGCGTCGTTGGGGCACTGACTGGTAGGGAGAGTCTAAAGTGATAGTATTCAGCTAAAGTCTAGGCAACGCTTTTTTTCTTCTTTATTGATCCTCTGTGCCTTGTACGCCTAGGAAGCTGCAAGCAGGCAAGATAAGCTCCTCAAAGACGACCGGACGAACGATAGGTGCTCTGGTGGAGGTGAAGTATCCTCACGGAAAGGAAGTTACTGCGTATGTGTACGGATTCATAATGGAATATGATGGAACGGGCAGGTCGATCTCCCAAAACGACGTTGAGAAAGCTTCTTAGACGAGTATTCATCCATAGACGGCCGCCGTGGAGCTTCATCAATTTCTTGATTACAGAAGCCATCTGTGCCTAGTCTGCGAAGATCCGGTATGCTAGACGGTAGTCTAGCCTAGCTCTGTCAGTGCAGAATCTAGCCCAACAATGCTCAAATGTAGAAGCGCCTGTTCTTGTGCCAAAGCAGGCTGAACAATTCCAGTTTGTTCGAAAGCATCATATTTTCAATATAGATCACAAGACCATTTCCAGGTGAGCTTTGTATGCTCCAAAAAGAAGTCCAGGGATTCGCAAGGTTCTGCCTAGGTCCTGAGAACGGTGAGAAGCAAGAACTTCCATTAACCTCAACGCTCTTGGACTGTTCGAAAACACTCATGATTCATGTCAAGACGTTAACCAAATACTTTATTGTACCAAAGCTCGTCAAAGTATAAAAGTATCCAGCAAAAGAAGTCTAAAGTGGCCATCGAAGTATCAACCAAAAAAGGAAACTAAAAGCATGCTCTACTATCTTTCTCCACGTCACTCGAGCGAGTACTAGCTTTTAGAGTGCAACGGCCCACCATCTCCGACGGGCAAGCAATCTAGTTATGACATACTACTACTGATCGCTGCTTGCAGACTCTGCTTACTCGAACTATTTTATTGAACTGATACCAGGCAAGGATAAGCGAGGAC
Organism: Pezicula rhizophila; assembly: GCA_022190145.1. Lineage (NCBI taxonomy): Eukaryota > Fungi > Ascomycota > Leotiomycetes > Helotiales > Dermateaceae > Pezicula > Pezicula rhizophila. The sequence goes on from JAJONI010000221.1 coordinate 20,306, forward strand.
CTTTGGTTTTACACATACAGATTCTTCATCTCAAATCAAGTCGTAACTGAGCAGACCTGCAAGAAAGAGACGAAAATGGTGACAAAGATCAGGTCCTTACAAATGAAACCAACAGACTGCAAATCTATCTATCCAACATTCCCTCCAGTTATTCAGTCTATCCCAAGAATTCTACCGCTACTACCACCCATATACAAATATGATGGTAAAGCACAAAGGCTAAGCAGTACAGTGAATAGCCTCTAGTTTGATTGCCGCGACGATAACGATATGTCTGTAGTCAATGTCATTGATTGAGCCCAAGCTATGAATCATTGATCAGATATAAGCAGCTCACCGTCGAATGTCTATGCATGTATATGGCTTTACTTGGCCCTATTCTTGCTCTTGTCTAGCTTTTTTGAAAAGGTAGTGGCAGATATGTTAAAAGCTCACCCTAATTGTGCTTTAGGAGAGCTAATATCTCATATTTTGTGTCATCCTCTTTTCTCAACTCCCCCAATTACTCTTTCTGACAACTGTCAGTTACAGAGAAACCTACGGTCAGTGTTTTAAACATGCTTCTTTCCCACAACTCATTGGGTAGCATTAAGATAGAATACTATTGGAAGGTGATATTTTGATCTTCGATTGTTCAAACCCTAGTACTTATATTGACACCCTTAGCTTAGAGTGTTCTCACACAACAGAGGGTCCACCAAAGAATCCACTCTAGCTAATTCAAACCCCTTTGCACTCCCAAATAGAGCGCAAAGCAACGACAAACTCCCCTCAATCATAGCACATCCAGCATTTGTTTCCCCAAAAATCAAGGGAAACAAGTCCACTCCATTATAGGAATAAACTTGTGGCAATGACGCCTCATAGCCTCTCCCAGTCCCACCTCTCCGAGTCCCATATATATCCCATGAATTCCATCACAAATATAAAAAGTCCACTCCCCACACTTCAAACGACCTTCATTTCCAGTCAGAAGAGTATTGGCACACTGGAGCAACATTTTCCCACCAGGCCTCCGGTTCAGGAAATCAGATGACGTTAATAGCAGACGCTGAAAAGGCGGACCCGATTTCAGGACAGCGAAGACGCGTTGTCGTTCATTTTGGTTCCAGAAAATCTCCCCTTGCCTGCCGATGGTATAGGTGGTAGCGTAATAGGGATTGCCCGTTATGCTAACGGACATGTCCCTGTTGATGTTTTGGAGGTAATAGCGTCTTCTGTCAAAACCACGAATTGGACCTAGTCGGATTGCAAAATCTGTACAATGTGTGCTTCTGGTCTGATACATGATCAGCTAGCTTCTTTGTCTCTAGGTTTGGAAAATGAGTATGTAATTACCTCATGGGGAGAGATACTTGAGTTATAGGATGCTTCATCGGAGGTGAGTGCTGGGAGAGCTTGAATTGCAGACACGATGATTGCGAGGGCGGCACCGATGTAGCTGCTATTGATATGCATGATGATGGATATGGTATTCTTGGATACTGATTGTTGGGTATGAGAAATACAGAATACGACGACTTGATGATTGAGTGAATGAATGTGTGATGTTGTGACTTGAAGGCTTTTCAACTCACCGAAGAATGTATTGTTCTATTAAATAAAGAAGGTTGGTATCTGAATACCCTTCATGGCAACAACTCCCTCGGTTCCTTGTTCAATGATTAACCCACGGTTACCTTTCCTTCCTTCCTTCCTTCGTTAAGAGCTAGGAAAATCAATCTCAAGATTAACAGGACCACCTTCCAGATTAAGATGCTATCTATTCATATGCACAATGAGTTGATAGCTACGACACTAATTTGTGAATTGCCATACCTTAGGTACCTACGAAGTAGGTAGTGACACATGCCTCCTTCCCACTAGCGCGCCCAAGCTAAGATACCCTCATACATAAACCCCAATAAACAAAATTCCCCCAACGCCAAACCGAGATGCTAGCACCTGTAAGGATTTGACATCCAATCTTACAGTTGCACTCAATAACTAACACCCAATTTGGGTTGGGTTATACTTCCTTGCCATGGATGTAAAAGCAACACTTCTGCAAAAAAGTTCCTTGAGAGAAGTTACCGCTAAATACAAAAAATCAGTTCGCCTGGTTTCTGTTTCGACAGTTTTGCTGGTCTGGGTTGAGTTTTCCTTTTTTTTTTTCTTCTTTTTTTTTTGAGCCGAGAGGGAAGGTTGTGGTGGTGAGTGGTGAGGCTTAATAAGAGTGAATTTGGGAAACGCGTGGGACCTGGATTTAGCAATTTTTTTTACTCTACTTTCTCCTTTGTTTACTTTGTCATAGTGGATAGAAAGATAGGAAACTCATTAACCAAGAAAATCTCTTATCACAATGAAATACTAACAGATATCATCTCTCTTAATTCAAGGCCACATATAGTGATGAGAAGCTCGAATATTATTCAGACTCTCTTAGTGGACTTGTGTAAATATCTAGCTTCTTGTCTTCTTCTCTCGAGCTTCTCCCTCTATTCGTTGACAAAATCCAAGCACACCCCCAATACTCCAAATCACTGAAAACACGCACAGTGGGAAAATACCAAAACAAATTATCCGAACTTAACTACAAGTCTCCAACTCCAATGAACAATATCAGTTTTAACCATTTTTAAGGCATCTCACCAACATTTAACATGCCTTACATGGGATACTTCGTTGTAATCTGTTGGAGGTAAATCTATCAACCTTCAAACTCTTAAAAATTATAAATCTTACTAATAGGAAATTGGTGTGGTGAGAATGATACATAACGGGATAGCATGAGTGGCCCTACCTGTGGTCATGAGTTCAATCATTGCTGCACATGGCTTCGGTGAAATCGTGAAATGGTAGAGGAGAGATCAGAGTTAAGTGACGGTGTAAAGAAAACAATAGGGATGGGAAGCTAGGTTGGTTTGCTTAATGCGGACTATTCAAAGCAACTTGGATCTCGAAATCTGGTATACTGCTGCGTTAATGGCCTCGAATTGTGCTAGTCCTTCGTACTGTAGAAGCGGCCGTACTAGCCGAGCTATTACCTACCAAAAGAACATTGTCAAGTAGGTAGTGCATTGGGCAGAGCATTGTCGCCCAGACAGACTGCAAAAAGAAAACTCAATCCATACTGTTAATACGAGCAAGTGTATAGCAAATATGTACCATTTTTAAACTGCATAAATTCCGAAAACATTGAAATTAGTGTGTAGTGCCAAGGTCCTAACAGTCATGTGATCTGCACTTGAGAATATTTTTCTCGTGACGTGAGTCCATCTAAATATTCAGAGAACAGTACAAAACCCTTGAGCTGCCCACAAATAACTGATTTCTCTTCGACATCTTATCATCCATTACTCAAAATCCAGGAACTGGTTGTGAAGCCCTAAACCGACGGAATTATTGACTGATTGTAAAATGGCCGAAGTCCAAGATACACTGGACGTTCTGGCTGCTGCAAGCTCGAACTCTCAAGCTCCGAACTACGATCGTATGAGCGAAGAGGAAAAGAATATTCACATAGGATTCATGAGAGAAGCACTGGAAATGGTATGTGTATAGGAATTCTATCAAGCTTCATTTCCCCGTGAAACAGTCAGAACCAGAGAAACTTACGATACCCAGGGTGAACTCGCTCTCAAAACAGATGAGACTCCTGTAGGATGCGTCTTTGTATATCAAGGTAACATCATTGGCCGTGGAATGAATGCCACGAATCGCACCATGAACGGTACCATGCATGCAGAATTCATGGCCATCAATGAAATCCTATCAATTCCTGCAGACACTACTATCTCCCAATCTTCAAACGGAGATACAAAACCCAAGAGAAAATACGAACCCAAAATTCTCAAGGAATGTGATCTTTATGTCACAGTTGAGCCCTGTATCATGTGTGCGAGTTTCCTGAGACAGATTGGAATTAGGAAGGTGTACTATGGAGCCACTAATGAGAAATTTGGAGGTACTGGTGGTGTTTTGAACATTCATCGTGCGAATGGTGCTCCGATTGAGGAGGGCGAAGAAGGGAGAGTTGAGGAGGGGGATTATGAGGTCAGTGGTGGTTGGTTGAGGGAGGAGGCTATTATACTTCTCAGAAGATTTTATGTTCAAGAGAATGGTAAAGGTGAGTTGTTTCTTTCACTTTCTCCTCTTCTTGCCGCATAGATTAGGGACGCGTTTGGTTTACATGTTGAGGTTGACGAGAATGCTTACTGATCATGATTATAGCACCTGAACCAAAGAAGAGGAAAGATAGGACAGTGAAGCTTGAGGTTGAGCCCATGGCAAAAAGAAAGTTCGGCGATGGCGCTTCTGGTGAATGAGAGGGGTGTGTTCCTATGGCCCTACGATTCTGTGAATCGCGCAGATATTTTAAGAAAGGAAATCTTACCCCTACCTTCTTCGCCAATTCCTTTCCACATCATCCCAACATCTACCTTTTAACAACATCTTCTCCCTAAATTCCAAATTCAGGATCCTCATCATATCATATGGATCCCGAGATCTCCCTTACCATTGTCAATGGCGAAGTCTGCATCAACGGACCAACTCCTCCTTCAAGAGTTTATACCAAGCCAAGAGCTATGGTAACCAAATCCAACGGCGCGATGAACCTCGAGTCATTGTCAGATGCCTTGGAAGATGTCAATACTTCCCTCCAGGAGCTCAAGTCTGAATCAAACGTCTCAAATCACGTCAAAGCTGATTGCAAGTCCCAGCACGATCTGCCCGGCACCCATGTCCGCCTTGTACCGATTCCACGGGCTTCGTAACGATCTCCCAGGGATAATGATAATGAAGAAGACTAAGCTTCAGCTCCCACAATCCACGCCAAGATAATCACAAAACCCCCCTACTGCGAACGATATAACAAAGGCATGCGCGAACTTGACCATTACAAACGACCCATTGTAATCTCCATCCCAATACTTCACAGAAATTCATGTAGTACGGATCTCCATTTTCCTAAGACATGTATGAGACAATGGATCAAGAGCTGGTTCGAGGGTCGTAGCTTCAGCGCAAAGGAATTCCAACACTACCACACCTTCATCGACAAATGAGGTCGACTATGCAAATGTCTGTGTGTAGCAAGGGCGAATGCACCATACCTATGTTAAATGCCAGTGGCCTTGATTTGATATGCTCCTGCATAGTTATATACACGCATTCGGCACGGATGAAGCAAGGAATCCGACTTCTACCTTTTTATAATGCTTTGAAAAGGCTGGCAAGATATATGGCCCTTTCCAGCTGCAACATATTTGCCTAACGTAAGCTTCCGCCTTTATTTCCTCGACCAACAGTTTTATCTTAGAGATCGGGATCAAGACTATTATTGAATCTACCCGAATCTTAAAACCGACCTCACTTCGAGGCTTATATACAATTCATAGATTCAACGCGCTAACTTGTTCCAGATATGCGGTTGCCGAGAGGGAACGCGAGAACGAGCTAGCAAAGAATGTACCAAAGAATGGCGGAAGCAAACAAAGGCACAAGCTAGACGCTATATATAGTATACTCATTTACTAAGTCGTGATTCTTGACAGTCACATGAAAGAGAAGCGCCGCAAGACAGCAAATGAAAACGATGGTACTCAAGGCAAGGAGATTGTTCAGGACGAAGATATGGATGTCGTAGTGGACTGAGGGTTCGTTTGTACATTGGCTGCAGTACTGGCTCTGGTACTGAGGACTGGACTAGAAGGTTTGCAGACACCCTGCCTATCCATTGATTGATTGCGTGGGAGTTACTATCCCTTCTATATGTAGCATTGCGGTACACTGTACTTCCCTTACCCATAACACAATATTATCTCGCTGTAGAAATTGAAGTTAAAGTTGAGCTAAACACATTCAACATGGCGATTCTCCACTCAACATTCGCATCACTTCCTCCATCTCTCACCAAAGCTTTCGATAGCCGTCCTGAACCTACCTTAACACGCATATCACCCTATGATCCTACAAAAGCCTGCTCCAATCTTATATGTGGCAACAATCCCTTCGCCGAACAAGCAAGCGATGAGCTCCTCAGCAAAATCCCACCACTAATCACACTGCAGAGGAAACCAACCACCAGCATCAGAAACTGGCTTGAAAGCTAGTTTGACGACCGCGATTTCAGTCTAAAATCACTCAATCAATATCCAACAGCGATCAACAAAGTCAACCTGCCAATGATGGAAGTACCATTCTCAGACACGGAAACAATATCGGATTTCTTATGAGAAGTGGTCTGCGGAAAGAAGTTTCTAATTGCATAGCTAAAGATATTGTACGTGCTGTTGAACGAGAAGCGATGCGTCTTCAGCCTTATATCGAGGAATTTCCGAAGCCGGAGGAGATGATTAGAGTAGACAGACAGGTTAGATTTCCAGCATTTACTAACTCTTAAAGGTGCTTCTAACGTGGAAAAGCGAAAGAAGAGAGAAGGCTGGATTTCGTGGTTGCCAGGTAACAGACCCAGAACAAAGTTTATCCTTGACGGAGACATTGATGTCAAGATGCAGAAAGTGGGATGTAAGACATGACACTGCTAGCGATGGGTTTACCGCAACTCGGAGGTAATTGTGACTTTGGAACATCTTGCAGTTAATTTGGGTTCTCGAGACCGAGGAAAGTGGTCTTCATTGAATGTAAATTTGGGGAGGGATGTGCTGTTGCTGCTATCTGTAGGATGGTTGCACGCTGTTCTCTCGTCAACCCATGACACAATCTTGTAGCATATAAAATACCCGAAAATGTCAAGACTCAATACTCCATTGTGATGATACCAAGCACAACCCATTCCCAAATATGTACAATATCTCCACTGCACCAGCTCACCCATGCTATTGATTCCCTTCTCTACTTCAACGGGTCTTAACCCTCTCAGCCTCTAACTCCTTCTCCGCCTGCCGGTAGTATTTGGCTGTATCAACACCATGCTGATTATGGTTGACAAAGTTGAACCATGGAATAGCATGCAAGAAAACACCACTGTATCTCGAGTTTCGACTTGCTACACCCTGCATGTATGGCGTCAAATCGCTATGTCCATACAATGGCTCTCCCTTCTTAACCTTATCAACCATCTCCCTCATATCCATATCAATCTCGCGTTTGTTCTCTGTCCAGCCGTAGAATCGCACTGTTTGGAGGACCAGTTAGAGGGCAGTGTGGTGGCCAGAGGGATAGACATACGAATTGAGCGCTGATATAATGCGAAGAATCCGAAACCAAGTCCAAGGACTCCTGTGAGGCGCATAATAGGTGGGAACCCTCCCTTTCCAACATATGAGGGCGACACCTTCTCCCAGTAAAGCATTACCGCAGGTAGGGAAGCCGCGGAAACGGCACCGACAGCGTAATCGCTGGGGCGTGCATATTTGACTACTCTCTTGAAGTGTCTACGAAGGTCAGTCTGTCAATTGTTTGGCGTGGGGTGAATAAGCGGAGGCATACGGGTCACTGTCAATGAGCTGCGAGGGGGACTTGGTTAGCTTTGCTTCGGAGGGGTGTTGGATTGGTGACGAACTGGGTAGTCCGAGTAGACTTGCTTCGCTGGCACATACGGCCGTTGCTCTGTGTTGGACATTTTGAGGCGCCAATTGGGGGGGGGCAATTGGGTTTTTAAATTCAAATGCTTTTGAGCTTTCGGATGTCGTCGTGAGGTTCCTGACCTTTAATTGTGCACGGACCACCAACAAAATTAATGCCTCAAATTTCAGTTAATGATTAATGGTTAATCGCGTATCGTCTCGTCGCGTCTTCCTCAAAAAGATGACGAGTAGAGAGATCACTGGTGGTAACAAGCAAGCACAATTGCACAAGTCCACAAGTTCACAATTTCATCTTCTCCAGAACATACTATTTGTGGCTAGTTATTGTCTTTAATCTGCCAGTACCGTCACCCGATCATGTCTACAACTATAGATCTCTCCACTGGAGGACCAACCGCAGGAGGAGACGAATTCGATGATCTGTTTGACTATGATATTGGAGGTGAAGATGATCCGTTCAGCGAAAACTACAAAATGCCAGAGCCACCGTCGAAGAAACAAGACAAGAGCAAAGACAAGAGTGGGGATGGATTGGGTCTTGATGAGGAAGTTGAGGTCACAAAAAAGCTAAGAGTTCCTCGAGTGAAGCTAGATGAACATAGGTTTGTACTCCAATGAACAATCCCCGATTATCTTTCTAATGGCTTTTTTCTAGGTTGCTTTCGGCTGCAGGTATCCCTAAATTACGGAAAAGAGCGAAGGACCTAAAGTTCAAGGGGAAAGGCCATGAGGTATTGTCTATTGGCCCAAGCCTATACTGAGGTCTGACACCTATTTAGTTCTCTGATGCTGCCAGGATGCTTGAATTCTATCAGTTATGGCTGGATGATCTCTTCCCCAAGGCAAAGTTCCTCGATGCGTTAGCAATGGTTGAAAAGATGGGACATAAGAAACAGATGCAGATAGCCAGAATGGAATGGATCAATGAAGGAAAGCCAAAGTCATCCGTGCACGAAGATTCCATTTTCGACGAACCTTCTCTGCCACCTCAAGAGCGCACAGACAGATCCGAGAAAGCTGCACGAGTTGCGCCCATATTCGAGAAGACTACGAGCGAGAGACCAAGGACACCTACTGGTGATACTTCAATGGATGACACTTATGATGCATCTCCAAGAGGATCACGTCAATTACACGCGGCCGATACAGGTGCACAGAGTTCGTTATTTGGTGGAGGAAATGCTAGTGTTCCTGTGCTTCCGAAACCTATCGAGGATGACGATGCACCACCTGAGGATGACTTAGATATGTTGCTGGCGGAGGAAGCGGAGATATTGCAGAGCGCACCAAAAACTACGCAACCTACCGTTGCCGCACCGAGAGAAGATGAATTTGATGATGAAATGGAAGCTATGGCTGGTATGGATGACATGTGGTAATGGAGGGATTTTATGTAGATTGGCTTTTGGTTCTTCGGTGCTGGTGTTTATTATGGTGGGGAATGTGGAGTTCAGGGAAACGAACACTGATATGAGGGTTTTTTGTTTATAGATTCCAAGAGTCTCGGTGAGTGATATTCTTCTCACAGAGATAAGAGATGTTTATACAAAAGGTAGTAGGTAGGAGAGTATTCCTGTATTCTCTGTAACGCTACAAGTACATACTTCGACTTTTCTGAAACCTCTCACTATGAGTACGAGCTTTGTCGGGCCTGAAGTGAGTTACCCAAGTTAAGTTGCTCATGTCACTCTGTGTTCTGCGATTCTACCTATCTAACCAATCATAATAAGGGATAAAGAGTGTTAATTTTAAATAATAAGTTGCCCATGAGCTATTTCGCCAGTGCGAGCAAGAGGGAGATTCAACGATATCTTTGTCCAATCCTTCCTTTTCCCGCTCCCCAAACAACATCCACAATACAGAACCCGGAATCAATGCTGAAATCATGCCGAAGATGCCTTTTCACAAATCGCTGTACTTACCGCATTTAGAGAAAATGGGTAGTATTGAACAAACGGTTGCCTGTATCAGTGGTGCCTGTGCCTCTGTATCTATTAACAGAAAGGCGAAGTGCAACAAGACTAATGTTACCATGACGAGCTAGGGCCTGAGCAAGATTACTCTCGGAAATGGACTGAGCTTGAGAGACACCTGTAACTACTACAATACGAATAGTAGCGTGTAAATTGCGGATGTGTTTCACGAACAGCACCACCCATCTTGCTACTGTTCACCTCCGAATCTACCAACACTACAGTGAGCTAGCCCTACACATGATAGATCTTGACATCTTCAGGAGGGTTGGTGTGGACGAAAATGGCGACTAGAAAGGCGTCGTCGACACCAAAACCCATGGTTTCGCCGCCGCGCATCAGCGCCCCAATGGTTGTCTGTTGCTCATGGGAAGGTCGATGGCCGGTTGTGTGATGGCCCTGAACATGTGCAATTGGATACTCTTCGATGCCAATCACACCTCCCAAGAATTCGGTCACTAAGTAGAATCCGACACGACCATAGGCTTCCCTCAAGACTGGCCTGGCAACTGCTGCATCGCGCATAGGCACTACGAGCAGCTTGGCTGCATTTCTGCTGTTGCATGAAGAACCTGTCTTCAGCTGACGGTGATCAGCAGCAAGAACCTTGTCCAGTCTGCTTTCGGCCTTGGAGAGGTATACTGCTCAGTGTGATGACTGATATCTCGAAGCATCGCTAAGATTTTGTTCAACGACCTTAGATGAGGGGATACGCTTAAGAACAAAATGTCATTATCGCAGCAGAGACTGCGTAGCTAGGTCTTTTCAGCCTGTTGCCACTTTCGCAAACGGGTAACCGATGTACACGGATGGCTTCTTTCCTTGTCATCTTGACGGCGTTGCGCGACGATCTCGGCAGTATCGTCTAGATAAAGTATGTGCTTGTATGTCTTTAGATCGTTTTCAGTGCATACTGATATTCCAGCTTCATCCTCCTCTAGCCAGAACATGAAATGTCCAACAACAATAGCCATTTTTCAGCTGCTGGCACTGTCTCTTCCAATTGTTTCAATTGCCAGCTGACGGCAATGCACCTTCTGTTGCTCCTCCAATCTCTGAAATGCGTCAAGACCGCCAGGGACAATATCAGCAATCATCTTGAACCCGTCGTAGAATGTGATGTGCTCTTCTCCGAGTTCCTGCTTCAGCTTTGTCAGCAGAAATGTTTTGCCGCAACCGGGAACTCCATAAATCCCAACTACCACAGGTTTTTTGATGGAAGCAGGCTGAGGAGCTGTTGATTCCTTCGACGGAGGATTCATCGGTGGGCCTGGTATGCTGCTTGACATGTTGCCGTAGTTGGCATGATGAAACTTTCCTGGGATCGGTAGATATGAGAGTGTTGAGAGGCAATTCAATAATTGATGAGATGTTCCGATGACATGTACGGGAGGTGCAAGGTGAGATGGAATGTCAGCTCAACCACTTCTACTCACCATTTCTGGCCAGCCTTATATAAGGGAATCTCTTTGTGCCAAATCGAGTGACTCAAAACTGTTTGGAGAGCTGTTTAGGCACTGTTCCGTGCATGACTACAACTGCTTGCATGCTTCTGTGCTCATGTGGCCTTTCTTGCTGGGAGGTTTGAAATTAAGACATCACACGCAAAAATCAAAGGATTTCTGACAAGCCTCAATGTAAAAGAAGTATCTGTTTGAAATCAAGTGACTTACAGAACTGCACAGAACCCAAGGTTGTTCGCGGATCTATGCACGACCGACTATGAAAATGTCTGTACTTCTGGCCTCATGTGGCCACGAAGCAAACGAATCACAAGGAACATAAAGAGGAGAGTTCAGTTTGTTTGCGAACAGTTTAAGTCACTATTATATATTACTGGAAATTCCTGAATTCTCTGCTGTGATTTAGAACTAGTGTATAAGTATGCTCGAGAAGTTTTAGCAGTTGAATTTTGCTTGTTTTTGCGATATAATTTTCAGGATATACGAAATGACTTCAACATCCCAATTTCAAACTTACCCTAGCGAGTATCTATACAGCTTATTTCTCGATTTGATTT
>JAJONI010000222.1:0-31734 GCA_022190145.1 Pezicula rhizophila
TGGATTTTGCGTTTCTTTATAAGTTATGCTAATTCAATTTTCTGTAGCGCAGTCTACAGAGGACGTTATCATTCCTTTCAGAACTGGTCATACTTAGTCCTAGTACTGGCTTTGGGTTACTCAAATCAAGTTAATTACTCAAGTCAGTGGCGCATGTTAATTCAATCATTCAATATTAGGTTGGAGGCCTTGTACGTAGTTTCTACTTATTTTTCAATCGCTGAAGTCGATTCGATAATTCAAAAGTAGCAGAGTTGCCCAATTCAAGTCAGTTCTCCCCCCAAAAAAACAATCAGTCACCCAAATCAAATCAAGGACGCAACTGGATTATGGTTGTCGGGGTACGTCACTTGAATTCAACGAGGGGGAAGTGTTGTGAGGAAGGCGCAAATTGGCAGTTGCCAAGTACAAAACCTTTTCGTTTTGTTCTTCTCCTCTTCTCTTCTACAACAACCACTTCAATTTTGGAATTTTGGCCCCTAAATCCAGATTTTCAACCAATTTTGCTCTCTCACCCCGCGTCACACATCACACCAACCTCAACCATGCAGCTTCCACGACGACTCGGATCGGCGACCGTCAGATCCGTGGCCGTCACTCTACTCATTGCTCTCTCCGTTCTTGCTGTCGTATCTATTGGCGAGGGTTTCAAGTTCTATGCCACCCGCAAGGAAGCTCAGAATGGTCTTGGAAAACGAGCTGGTTTGAACCTTACGTTTTCTCTTCCCGCAAGGTGAGAGCTGACTTAACTCACCTTCTTCTAAGCTAATTTTGTTACAGTCTTCTAGGAAATACACCTACTCCATCCACGGATATCGTATCCAATCTCCTCAATGGCGCGCATATCAAAGCCCCTTCAACTTCCTCTATCAATACAACAGTAACAATTGGTCATATTCTTGGGTCTCAGCTTGCTGGAAATGGCTCGGCTAATACACAAACATCCTCCGCTTTGCCAATCTCCTCTGCTTTACCAGCATCGTCTACTTTGTCACACAGCGTATGCTCGACATCTATTGTAACTAAATACGTGCCTGTAGGTTACTCGTTGCAGCCCACGAGCCCTCTGTCTACAGTAACGGAAACATGGTTCAGCATTCAACACGCCTATGCCACAACGTCAATCAGCTTCGTAGCTGTTACGATTACTTCAACCGCGTATCTAGTTCGTGGTGAGAGTGTGCCTGTTCCTAGCATCACGGGTCCGATTACTGGAGGTATTTCTTTTCCTCAACCAGAGCTTCCTTTAGGTGTTGCCCCAGTTTGCGAAATTCCCCCGTCGACCACCTCTGTAGGTTCTGCAACCTTACCGACCACATTGTGTATGTCAAGAGCCTAGCTATTTTGAGTAACTCGAACTAATTCAATGACTAAGCTGTCGGATTGCCTTCTAGTGTTATTTCAACCCCATCAACGAGCATCATTCCGTCAACAATAGGGCAAGTCTTATCACTGCCAATCACGTCAAGTAAGTGCAATTATATATCCTTTGAGCAACCCAAAGTATTTGCGTAACTCAAACTGACTCAGTAACTCATAGATTTTGCCTCGGCCCAGATCTCGAATCCAGTATCGAATGTTGTACAAAACGTTAGCAGTGCTGTAAGCGGTCTGCTCAACACAGCTCAAGGCGATATTTCCAATGTTGTCAATGGAGTCACTGGAGCTGCCGCAAGTTTGGCTAGTACAGTGAGAAGTGATGCTACGAAGTTAGTTGGGGACCTTTCCACCAATACAGGTGTTGCCAATGTTGTGGCAGACGTCTCAAGCCTGATCAGTGACCTCAGTTACGGTGTGAGCAACGTCGTTGGTAATGTTGAGATTGGTTCAGCGAGTGTGATCTCAAGTCTGGAAGGTGCTGCTGGAAACGTCGTTGATTCTGTTGCTTCAGTGGCAGGTGAAAATCTGGGAAATACTCTTGGTGGATCGACTATTGGAAGCTATTTAAGTGCTAACGCCGAATCGATCGTCAATGTTGTTGCCACCGTCAATGGTGTCGGTATGGTTCTTCCAGTTGTGGTTGGATCCTCGACAAACGGAGGCGTGTTGGGCGGTCTGGGTATAAAGAGAGGCGAAAAGATCTCAGATACCATCTGAGATCGCGTCCTAGATGTTCTAAGTTTATCGTCGAGGATTAGAGTTATGGGTTATTCATAAAAGTCATACATGAAATTATGAGGGATCAGTTCCGACATTGTGGCGTTATAATGGTGGAGGGCATTTTGGAACGTAGCTTTAGCTAGGTATAATGGATATTTCTCTCTCCGCACACTGATGGCCATCCAAAGCAAGCGAGTTGCTCATATCAAATGGGCTACTCAGATTGAGTCGGTTACTTAAATCAAATTTCACTCACTGGAGTTCCATAAGCTAGCTAAGTCAAGTGAGTTACTCGGATCAAGTTGGTTGCTCAAATGAAGTGAGTCACTGAAGTCAAAATTCACTCAAATCAAGGACGTCCCACAAGTCAGCCAAGTCAAATGAGTCGCTAATATAAAGTGCTACTGAAGTCGAGAGTTAAACGAGTCAACTGAGTTACCCAAAGTAAGAGTTATATAAGCAGCCGAAGAGGATAAGATGTAAAAGCATAGTTTCTATCTCCAAAAAAAAAACACCCATCTTGATAAGCATTCTACCCGAAAGATCAAGTCCCACAAGGCAATTTAGATAGTACTCAATGTGTATCATTAATGATTCCAGTCGCCTAGATTAACACTGACGCTACGGTCAAAAGAAGGCTCTAGGCTAAATAGCTTCTAGCTATACGTATTTTAATAGGTGATTGATAAGTACGAATATTTGTTCTGGTTACCATGCTGGCGACTAAAAATATACGCTCCCACTCTTGTGGATCTTGCTGCCGCGGTTACGCTATCAGAGACTTTTTGTGCCGACATCGTCACAGGTAATGTCACGGTCATACCACGTGAAGGCAAAATTTCGTTGGAGTATATGAAGTGGGCTGCCTTTCTCGTTTCATTTGAATCGGTGACCTTTTTTTTCCCCTTTTTGAAAGAATTTCCAAATTTTGGAGCTGCAGTCGTCGCCGTGCTTCTCTTCCAAGTTCAAAATGTCGCTTGTTGGCACGGTGGCTGTTATTGGTGCAGGACCCGGCGGTCTTGCAGCGGCAAAATATTTGGTGGCCGAGAAGGTATTCACGCAAATCACCGTCTTTGAGTCAAGACCTAGGGTTGGAGGTGTTTGGTGTGCTACTCCTCATGATGCCTTGGATAGGAACTTTACGATTCCACGGACTTTGCCAAGCACTGTTCCCAACGAACCGGTATCTCGGGATGGCAGGCTGGAAATCATCAGTCCGGTGTATGATCTTCTGGATACCAATATCCCGCATACCTTGATGAAGTATTCGGATCTGGATTTCCCGGAGGATGCGCCGCTGTTTCCACCGCATAGGATGGTGAGGGAGTATTTGGGGAAATATTCGGAGGAGATTGAAGACTTGATTTGCTTTGGGACGCAGGTTCTTGAGGTGGTACCCGATAGAGTTATTAGGAAGTGGTTGGTTAAGACGAGGGATTTGGCCAGTGGTGAAATAACAAATGATCTCTTCGACGCTGTGGTTGTTGCTACTGGGCATTACGATGATCCTTTTGTTCCAGATATCGAAGGGATGAAGGTTTGGAATAAGAAGTTTCCTGGGGCTATATCTCACTCGAAGTTCTATAGACGACCTGAAAATTTCAAGGACAAGGTACTACTCCTTTCCTTCTCTCTGTTTTGGTGTGTAACATGTTGACCATCAGATAGAAAGTCATTATTGTTGGCCACTCGGCTTCTGGAATCGATCTCGCAAACCAGATTTCAACTGTCTCCAAGAAACCTCTTATAATAAGTGAGAAGAGTGCCACTCTACTACCGCCGGAATCTGATTGCGTCACCACAACTCTCCCCGAAATATCAGAGTTCATCCTGGAAAACCGCTCCGTGAAATTCGCCAATGGACACATCGAGACGGAAGTCGACAACGTCGTCTTCTGTACGGGTTACATGTACTCGTACCCATTTCTGAAGACTCTATCTCCACCCGTCGTCACAATCGGAGACCGAGTCCAAAACCTGTACCAACAAATTTTCTACCATCCGATCCCCACACTCTCTTTTATCGGTCTCCCACAACGCATCGTACCATTCCCCGTCTCAGAAGGGCAATCCGCACTCATAGCTCGAGTCCTCTCGGGCCGTCTTTCCCTACCTTCAGAATCGCACATGAAAGCTTGGGAAACAGAATATGTCGCCCATTCCGGCGGTGGAAAAGCATTCCATGATTTGAAGTTCCCGCTTGATGCTACTTATATCAATATGTTACATGATCGCAGTGCTTCGGCCTTCACGAGAAACGGGTTGGAGAATGATGGGAAGGGGAAATTACCGCCGTATTGGGGAGAGAGGGAGAAGTGGGTGAGAGAACGGTTTCCTTTGATTAAGGAGGCGAGTTTGAAGTTGGGGATTGAGAGGCATAAAATTAAGATATTAGAGCAGTTGGGGTTTGATTTTGAGAAGTGGAAGGAGGAGGAGGAGAAAAATGAGGTTGGGGTTGAGAAGCAGGGGGTTGTGGATGTGAAGTTGTGATATTGACAAGGGCTTGTTGGTTATTTATGGTGTTGTGGTACTGTACAGTACAAACAGTATATGCATAGACAGGGTCACCACATGGGTAGCGTAGCTCAGGGGTGCGAGTCAGACCCATAGATCGAAGATCTTCTTCAGCTTCCACTGAGGTACAGTGCAGTACAGTAAACGCGTAGAGTAATAATTTCTATGGAATATTATAAATTAGATTGTTCATTCCAGTCAGTGTAAGGCGTAGGAAGAAGGAAAGAAACTGTGCCTCTTTTCATTGAGTGCATTATTCTCCAGCCGGGTAGGTATACTTTCGTACACGCCATCGTTATCAGAGAGACCTCAAGACACACTCGTATCGATTTGAGCAGGCTTGGATCTCACTTGTTCCCCGCATTCTCTCTTTTGCTGCCCGTTGAAGCCAACCGGTGAAAGGCTGTGAAAAGGTAAGTAGCCCCTTATTTATCAGAACTCAGGACGCCCACGCACCCCCCAGGTAAAAACGGGACTTCCGTTGCTCTAGCCGAACTCATCGGCAACAAGCTGGCCATGGCGCAAGTCCTCTATCTAACCAAATTTCACGCGATTCCATTACTTTACCGGCGGAAAAGTTGAGAGGCGACTCATGCTAAAAGCCAACGATACGAGATAGTGCCGATATCTATCTAAATAATGTATTAATCAGATCATTCTGGGGGATAAAGTCAAATTATCTATTACCCCCAATTGATAGGCGGTGGGTGCCAAGCTATGCACTCGCATAATGGCAACGACATATATAAACACTTCCACCACGTCCCTCCCCATCCCTCCCTTCGTCTCCTCCTTGACTTGGTCCATTGCTCTCCGTGCTGAACCACCAGAACCAGTCAATCGCCATGGCTTCCAACGACGAGAAATCAGCCCAGACCCCTGAGACGAAAGTCGCAACTCCTGTGGCCAACCCGGACGATATTGAGATTGGAGAGATCAGTTCGGCTAAGTTGGATCGCGCCGAGGAGTTCTTACGTGAAAATGACATTAGTCATGAGAGGGTTCATGAGTTGCTTGAGGATGTGGCCGAGAATAAACGGTTGGTTCGGAAGGTGGATTTGATTATGCTGCCTTTGTTAATGGGAACATATGTACTTCAGTATATTGACAAGTATGTATTTCATTCTGCTTCATTCATTACCTGCCAATTCTAAATGTGAGAAAATGGCTAACCATCGCGCTCGTAAAGGTCAGCCTTGGCCTATTCTGCTGTCTTTGATCTTTTAACAGACACCCACATGAGCACCGATCAATATGCAAATCTCACCACCTTTTTCTACCTCGGATACCTGGTCTCAGAATATCCATGGTCATATCTAGCTCAGAAGACAAATGTGGCCAATGTTGTTTCTGGCTGTGTGATGGCTTGGGGTTCGGTGCTGATGTTGGCTGCTGCTTGCACATCATACCAAGGACTTGCAGCATGCAGATTTTTCCTCGGTGTATTTGAAGGTATGCTAATCCGCTTCTTTTTTCACTTTATTAGAGATCTAACTTTCCTAGCACCTATCACACCATGCTTTATGATGATAGTTGCAATGTGGTACCTGCGCGAGCAGCAGCCCTTTAGAGCTGGCGTTTTCTACTGCTGCAACGGGATCGGCTCTATGCTTGGCGGTGTTATAACCTACGGTATTGGAGTTGGTCTGCAACATAAATCATTCCCGGTCTGGAAAGTCATCTTTCTCCTATGTGGTGGCTGCACGGTTCTTTGGGGAATTGTCCTCTGGTTCCTCATGCCAGCCGATATCATGAACACCAAGCGTCTCAACACCACAGAAAAGGCGACCCTCATTGGCAGAGGATGGAGCAATCAGACCGGTATCTTGAACAAGCAGATTAAGTGGTATCAAATCCGTGAGGCATTGATCGATCCTCAAGTTTGGATTCTGTTCCTCTTTACGTTCTTGAACGAACTTATCAATGGTGGTTTTGCCAACTTTGGAAAACTTATTCTGAAGGCCGTTGTTAAAGGATCTCTTGAGACAACTGCTCTCGCTATTCCACAGGGAGCTTTCCAAGTCATTTTCATCCTGAGCGGAACCTTCCTGGCATCCAAGATCCGCAACTTCCGCACTGTCGTAATGGCCATTTATATCATTCCGACCATCATTGGAATCTCACTTATGTGGCAGCTTCCTAGAACCAACAAGTACGGAAATCTATTCGGTTATTATATTACTGGATCTTTCGTATCGGCATTGGTAGTTGCGTTGCAAATGCCCGCTTCTAACCTGGGAGGTTATACCAAGCGTGTCACAGGTACCGCATTTGTGTTCCTAGCATATTGCTTAGGTAACATTATTGGACCTCATGCATTCCTCGCAAAAGAATCACCTACATATCCAACTGGGTAAGTCTCTTTTCTCCTCTCGCTTTATTTATCGTCTCATACTAACATACATTTCAAAGATGCAAATTAATTCTGGGTTGCGCTGCTGGCCAGATGTTCCTTGCTGTTTGCTTGCGTATACTGTTGACGAGACGTAACAAGCTGAGAGATGCTGCTGCTGCTTTGACTGTAGCACCTACGAAGGAAGGTACCGAGGTGGAGGAGGTCTACACTGATTTGACGGACTTTGAGAACCCAGCATTTAGATATGTTTTGTGAGGGGAGGACCGTTATGCAATTATTGTACTAGCTAATGTAAATCATGATATCAAGAACATTTTAATGTCTACGTTTTACCTCGATGCATCTTGAATTGGTTTGTCTCGTCCGAAAATTGTGAATGACTAGGTGTGGCTTCCCTTTTGGCGAGCACGAACCGAAGACCCGTTAACAATGAGGAGAAAGAGACTTTGCTAAAACCTTTCTCTTGAAAATGCCGACGCTACAACTCTTCGCTTGAATAAATACCTTTTTCCTTTCATCAGACGAGGCCGAATGTAGTAAAAGGCTCAACTTTCTCCATGTCTTGGCAACCCCCCTATTTTTATCGACTCTCCTCTTCCCTGTCGCCGCCCCTTTTCGACGACAAGACAAGAAACCTTGGGCTACTAACAGCAACAACTACCACAACCACATAATTGTCGGTAATAGGTCTATCCGTTCCCGAGCCTCTGACTAGTGTTGTGATGTATTGAAAGGTAAATTATAGATTTTAAAGGTAGAGATTTATAGCGAAAAAGAGGCTCCGGAACGAATAGACCCGTAGCCGACGATTCATCCCAAGATCATCATCATCAAGAAAGTATGAATTATAAGACTTCGTCGTTAAGACCATCTTGCGATTCGCTGCTAGTCGCTGCGAAGCACCGTTCTTTGAGCCCTTTATTCCATCTCAGCGATGCCATATCCCAGCGCTCAAGGTCTTCAGATTCATCCGAAGTCAAACCTACGAGAGCAACACGTACGATCCAAGTGGAGTGGCCAAAGAGCTGGCTCTCATCTCAATATTTCATGTTCACTTTAATGCCTGAGACAACGAGGGCTCTTGTGCAGCTGATGAGTTGTTACTTTGCATGTTGTTGGCATTACAAATTAGCTATGCTCGCATATCAACGTCGACTTTCATAGAGTCTCAGAAATCCACATGCAATTTGCTATTTCCAAGCTCCAAGAAGTTCTTGGATTTCCTTGGGGACGAGAGTCATCTGGGTCACCCTAGGAAACTGAATCTCGATCCTGACTACGGCGTGATATGGAGTAGGATTTCTTTTATGAGGCTTCGATTTATTATACTTTTTTTGTTGTGACATCCCCATGCTTGGCGCGTAAGAGCCGCCTGGGGCCTCTGCAACCAACCCTCCTCGGCTTCTTCCGTACAAACGTTGTTCGTACAAGTTTTTGTTCTGTACGAGCACTTTTTTTCTAGGACATCCGAGAGTTCCAGAAGGTTTCTCTCTCTACTTTGAACCCACAGTTTCTCCTGTCTTTCCCGGGCGATAAACAATTAATCAGTTGTCAAGTTCATTCAGAGTATCACCTCCAGGCATTAGACTCCTCTTAAAGCCAAGGAGAGAGAGTATCTATACCCTTACTCTATACATTCTACGCAAGAGCCAATCGCAAGAAACAAAGCTCAGGATTCCGGAGGTATCGCCGAGGGGTATTTGCGGGTGTGGCTAACCTTGTTCATCCCAATTCCATGGTTCCACCTTCTACCACAGCACTGTGGTTAGGCTTGTTTTGTATCAAAGCGCCTCCACTATTCTTGTGATGGTTTCCCAGTACTCCGTAGGGGCTGTAAAAATAGGATGCTTTTGACTTTGTACGGTGTTGCTGTTGGGCTGAAATTATATTGTCTGATGGTGAGTACATTGGCTTTTTAGCGGTCTTGGTTTGAGGGGTCTACAGTAATGCAAAAACTTTGGGTCTTGTTATAACTGAATATTTCTGTTTACTTTACTTCGTCTGTTGATTGCTTGGGGAGAATATCACTATCAAGAAAGAACAGCTTTAGCCCTATTAAAACCTCATGAAATTCCTTCTACAGACAATGCACTGTGCAATATAATTTTATAGTATTTCCCCCCTTTTATACCAGGACACTTTTTAGCAGTCCCAAATAAGTAACAACCCTACAGTATCGTCCCAACATCTACATTTAAAGTTTTGGTCCCTGGAGACCTTTCAACCTTACAAGGGTATTGATGCCTGTATCCACGTTGAAGTAAATTGAACGGGACCATACTTCCTGCTAGAACACCAAAGAAAAGCAAAAGTTAAGTAATGATCTCCTTTCTACCATAGAGGGCTGTGCTTTATGGAAGGCCGGCTGAGACAACACAGACTTCTCAGTCACTCACACAAGTGCAATATAAATATGTGCTTTCTTTCCACCTCTCCATAGCTCATCACAACTGTTGAACACAATCTTTACAACCAGCTCTTCAGCCATTCATTCTTTTACTAAGATTTTCATAACCCAACACTCTTTCAAAAACCCCAACCTCAACCCCAACCAACCGCGAACATGAAGTTCCTCAGCATCGCAGCCGCTCTCCTCCCCATCGTCTCCGGACTCATCCTACCAAGAACCCTTTCCGAAGTCAGCCAAAGCCTTTCTCTCCGCGAAGATCCCTGCCGCATCGTCAGCAACGTCACGGTCGTCGCAGGTGATACCTTGACCAAGATTGCCAACGCTACCGGCTCAACCGTAGACGCCATTGTCTTCGTCAACCCCAACATCACCAACCCCGACTTCATCTACGTCGGCGAAGTCATCAACATCCCCGCCGAAGAATGTAACGATGTTGCTCCATCTCTCTCTGATAGCCCCGCAGCAACCGCCACTTGTGCTGCTGTCGGCACTGAGCCTACCTATACCGTCGCCTCGGGAGATACCTTGACTATCATCGCGGCTCGGTTCGGTATTACTCTTGATGCGCTTGTGGCTGCCAATCCTCAGATTGAGGATATTGATGTTATTGATATTAACCAGGTCATCAATATTCCTGTTTGTACCTCTTAGAGTGTGGGCGGGGGGGTATGGTCTGCTGTTTGGGAGTTGTGTATGAATAGGTGGGAGGATTAGGGCCGGGTGGATATTTGGAAAATTTGAATGCTATGGTGGTTTTAAATTATCTTGGACTTAAAAATTTTTTTTTTGGTGGTTCATTCTAGTTCCATCATATTTGGCCCTTTCCATGATTTTTGATTCTTGATGTCTTTGGGTGATTTTAAATGTGATGAGTAAATTGTTGTGATTTTGGAGATTGGTAAGTGGTAGTTTTGGGAAAGGGGGGTTTCCTGTTTGTTCTCTCTTTTTTTGCATTCTACGGAGTTTATATAGTTCAGTGGACTATTTGAAAATGGTTAGTAGACTATAATTCTCAAAATGCTGGCTACAACCCAAACAATCCACGACCTTATGTCTCCGTCCTACCGAAAATGCAAAGCGAATGGCCCAACTACACTAAATTAGACGATGACGAATGCCAAGAAGTCATTGGAACAACCGACCTGCAATCCTCACATTTGAATGTCCTGCTAGTCACCAATTGCACGCAAAACGACTCCTTCGTTGATGGCGCTGTGCGCTATCCTGAGTGGGGATCCTATGGCTTGTCCTGATTCAATGTGACCGGCGAGAAGGAAGACAGCAAAAATACAAATTTCGGTGATAAATCAGCTTGTAGTTTGTACGACCATGGTTCGTAAATCCAGTTAATTTCTGTCCTCTTGTTGATTGTCTTGAGTGCTAATAACATTTTCTTAATATTTTCACACTCTTAAGACATGCCTTGCTATTCACCATGTCTTGGTTCTCCTAAATCTTCTACTACAAGCGATTGCTAATACCAAGCCCTGGATAGGACAGGCAGTGCAGCGAACTGGAGTATTATTGCTCATTGCAACTGTACTAAACACCCCTGCATTACTACACCTGCATACATTCAGAACTGTTTCGCTTAGCTTTAAGCACAAAACAGCTGCTGGCAGTATTCATCTGCAACGGCGCTAAAGCTACAAGTATAGTAAACTCATTTTTTCTGCTTATCGAATAGTTATACTCACATTGAGAAAACCCATGTTTTACTACACTTATTTGTACGCACTGATATGAGTCAAGAGTGCTGTGATAGGTCAGGAAAGAGACGGGGTCACATGACTAACCATTCTCCAGTTGTCTAGGTATACTTAGTGCCATGAAGCAATAGAGTTTCCAGGAAGGTTCTATAGTGTTAACTAAAGAAAAAAAAGTAGGGCTATAACAGTAATAGAATTTATAGGGAATTGTCTTCTAATTCCAAAATGCATGAACTTAATAGACATGACGATCAAACCAATGTAAGGGAAGAATCACGATTTACTGTATATCATAACTAAGGGCGGCTGATGAGTATAAAGTGCCCCTGGGGAAATTCACGAAGCTAGGTTGAGTCAAAACTGGCCGGAAGGGGTTGTTGCAGCTATTGACCTCATGATCATCTTCACCGAAGACCCAGCATCTGGATACAACACAAGCAGCCAATGATGGACCAAAAAGGTCACATCTTGCATCAACTAAAGAGGTTTAGTGAAAGGGCTAAAAACAAAAAAAACAATGTCAAGTCCCAGAATTTGAGGATTAGTTCTAGACATGAATTAGAGTTTAGCTAGACATTGGGCCCTCGCGAGGGCTGACCGAGTCTGCGAGACCTCACTTATCTCCCTTAATATCGCATTTTTTTGTTCAGCCCCTCAATTATTTCCATTGTGCTTATCAAACATGGAAATCCAATAAGTTTCACAACCTCTCACATCTCATTCACTTCTGTCCTGTTGTCGGACAATTCCAGTCTTTTGTCACAATGTCATTCGTGCAAACTTTAACCACAGTCTTTATATCATTTCTTCTTGTCAATTATTGTTCGGCCACATATAGTCCAGGTTCAAGAAGTAATGTTGCTGTTTACTGGGTAAGATCTTGAATGTATGAACTGGTTTGTATATGCTGATACAAAAAACCTCAGGGCCAAGGTCCTGGCCAATTATCACTCTCTCATTTTTGTCAACAGCCTACAATTGACATCATCATAATAGGTTTTGTGCACGTATTTCCCGCACAAGGTAACGGCTACCCAGGAGATAATTTTGGGAATCAGTGCTGGGGCCCTCCGTATGTCTATCACGGTCCGGGGAATAACCCATCACAAAATCAACTGCAATCCCAATGTCCTCAAATGGTTGCGGATATTCCAGGGTGTCAAACGACGTATGGAAAGAAAATAATACTCTCACTTGGAGGCGGTTCCAATACATACCAATTAACAGGTGCAGCGAACGGTGTGGCCTTTGCGGATTTCTTGTGGGGTGCCTTCGGTCCACAAAATTCTACCTGGATAGCTAGCGGACTGCCAAGGCCATTTGATGGAACTAGTGGTCAAGCGGTAGAGGTTGATGGCTTTGATTTTGATATTGAGTATGCCTCAACTGGTAACAATCACTCATTTCTGTACTTTGGTTTGCATACTTACACTTCTATCAGACAATTCGGCTGGTTACATTGCCATGATTAACAGGCTGCGTAGTCATTTTGCTGGTACTGCTAAACAGTATCTAATCACTGGTGCTCCACAATGTGTCGTTCCAGATGCAAATATGGGTACCATGATAGCGAGAGCGCAGTTTGACATCATTTGGATTCAATTTTACAACACGCCTCAATGCTCAGCAAGCAACTGGGCTAATGCCAACCCTAATTATGCATCATCGCATAAAGAAGTTTCCAGTGGATTTAGTTACAACACCTGGGTAAATGCTCTAGTTGGTACTGCTAGTGCGAATGCAAAGTTGTGGATTGGTTTATCTGCGTCAACGTCTGCGACTGCTGACCCAAGCTTCTACTTGACGCCAGCCCAAGTATCCAATCTAGCAGCCGCTTATTACTGCAAGCCAAACTTCGGCGGCATCATGATGTGGGATGCGACATATGCAGAGAACAACGTTATTTCAGGAAGCACGTATTACCAGACTGTGAAGAATATTCTCCTGGCAGACTCCCAGAATCCTTCACTGGCATGTAATTCCATTACAACTAGCGTTTCTAGCACAACTTCTACAACTACAACACGTACATCCACTACATTTGGTACTGTCACTATGACTTCGAAACGAGTCTCAACAAGCTCCACTTCCAGTACGGCTAGATCTCCTTTGGTTACAAGTAGCATTAAGTCGTCTATAACAACTACTATTACACCTAAATCTAGTACTACTAGGTCATCTTTGACTACAAGTAGCAAGTCGTCTACAACAACTACTATTACACCTAAATCTAGTACCACGAGATCGTCCTCAGTTACAAGTAGTATTAAGTCGTCTATAACAACCACCGTTACACCTAAATTCAGCACTACAACCAAGCTCTCTAGTAGCTCATCTTCTCACAGCTCGCTTTCAACCAGCTCCTCCAAAGTCTCAACAAGCTCATCGTCCATAAATTGTGCCAGAATAACAGCTTCATCTACGTCAAGCAAAACCACTTCTAAAAGTACCATTAAGTCTTCGACTTCATCATCAAGCTCGTCCAAGAAAATTTGCACGCCAATTACCCCAACCTCATCTTCGACTCTGGGAACACTCAAAACATCGAGTACCACGAAGACCACGAGTACCACGAAGACCACGAGTACCACGAAGACCACGAGTACCACGAAGACCTCGAGTACTACGAAGACCTCGAGTATTACGAAGACCTCGAGTACTACGAAGACCTCGAGTACCGCTAGAGCAACCACAAATAGTAGCAAAACTAGTAGCACCAGTAGCACGAAGTCCTCGACTACCGCTAAAGCAACAACAAGTAGTAGCAAAACCAGTAGCAAGACCACAAGTTCTTCCTCAATTACTAGTAAGCGAACAGTACAAACTTACCCTCCAGCACCAGCAGGGGGCTGCGGTCCCACCTATATGGTATCTTGTGCTGCTGGATATTGCTGTTCACAGTATGGATACTGCGGTATGGGAGCTGCATGGTGTGGAACTGGATGTCAGAGTGCATTTGGAACCTGCTCATAATAATTCTCTGGAAATTTGTTGAAGCGGTGTATGTAGCTTTGTGTAGCACATGACGGCTGGATTTGAGAGCACTTAATTCTCTCACATTCTTGGAAACTCTGGAATCTGGATGATAATGTCGTTGGCCTCTATAGGACCAGCATGTATGAAATTATGATATAAACAATAAAATTTTTATGGGCTTTTCTTGATAGATTTGCTTAGCTGTAATTCTTGATTCTTGTTGGTCTTCTGCATGTGCCTAACCCCCTATTTTGCCAAGGCTTTAAGCGAGCCAGCCGAACTGCAAGGGCGGCCGCCCGTGCATAAAACGCTGACAGCTACTCAATATAGACCTCAATATAGACCCTTACTTCAGATGTAAGTCCGATCCTCATGATCATTATTATGGAAACTATTCCTCCTTGCACCACAATTTGTACGAACTGGCCGGTATGTCTGCTCAAGAGATTATTATTGAAAAAAAGGCTATCTAAGGCACAAGACTCTAGCTCGATAGATATCAAGCTTACTAACCTGGAAATATGCTCCTTCTCTCTATAAAGCACCAGTCCCAAACCTGAGAACCATGCGTCTTCTAAAGCTAACATAGTTCCAACAACACGAGGAGATATCATGATTAACACCAAATCAACCTTTTTCTTCCTGCCTGGGGGCTTTTGTGTTCCCTCACTCTTCGATCCCATACGTACCGCCTTATCAGCAAAGGCATACCCTAGCACAAGTATCGAATTCCCTTCGATGAGCACGACCGCGACTCAGGACCCAAAATGCGACATAAAGGCCGTAGAAGTTGCTCTTACGCAACTCGTCGAAAAAGAAGAAAAAGAAGTTGTCCTGGTTATGCATTCATATAGTGGATTTCCAGGGTCTGAAGCGGTGAAAGGATTTGGAAAGTATGAACGTGTCGAGCAAGGAAAGAAAGGTGGTGTAATAGCCTTGGTATATATGATGGCTTTTCTGCTTCCTGAAGGTACATGTCTAGCTCCAGCCGGCGACCTCTCCGCGAAGCCTAAGCATGTAGATTTCAACCCAGATGTAAGTTTCACAGTACAGTCCCACTATGTAATACTATTCAACTTCATCGGTTTCTCCCTAATAAACCATACAGACTGGACTTCTGTCTATTTCGGAGGAAAACGCAAGAGCGGTATTCTTCCATGACATCGACAAAACAGCTGCTGATAAATACGCGGCTCAACTCCTACCTCAGTCACCAGCTGTTTTCACTCTTACAACTACGTACGCGGCCTCGAAATATATTCCGACAACTTTCATCATATGCGAAAATGATCGAGTGATGCCGGTGCCGTATGCACGAACTATGGTAGACCAGGCTCAGGCTTCGAGTTCTGTTAGTGTGGCTGTAGAGACAAGCGATGCTGGACACTTTCCATTTTTGAGTAGAGTTGATTGGACAACGGATGTTTTGCTGAAGGCTGTTGAGCGGACATGAATATATGAGGTTATAAATGGCATTCCATGTGCAGCCGGTATTGAAATTTAATACTTTTCTCTTGGTTATTAGGAGTGGAAACGGATAGCACTCTTAAAGTAGCGAAAAACAGATAATGCTATTAGTCTTAGCTGTTGTGTTGATGTGACTATTTCTCTATGCTGTCCTTTACAATTGACCTAAAAAAACACCATTCAATTACTCCAGAGAGAGCTCTGCCTCGAGGTTGGCTTCAACTTTCCATTGCATGTTTTGTTTCATTTGCCGATCAAGATGATTTCCATAAAGGATCGTTGTGATAAAGTTACAGGATTTTGATGTTCCTATGCTCGCACTCCCTGACATGAAAAGTTTCAATACGAGGGCGCAGAACAATCATACAATCCTCCCAACGCCCTTACCATCGTGTAGTTCTGATTTGTCCTAGCACTGTTCTTTATTTAGTAGGCACCCTACTGGCCTCAAGCCTTTCCTAAAAACTGGTCTCCATTTTGTTGCACTTCGCACACAATTCCAAGAACTGCTAACAGAACCTTAAGATATTACTCTATGACCAGAGACAAATATTTGCCAATTCTACCTGCCTCTTCAAGTCAAAAGCCTTCACGTCAACCGCGTTTGTTGCAAGTCGCATTGAACGCCGAGACAAGTAAAAGAGCCCGAAAAAGGAGCGATTAGGAAATAAGCTCTTGAAGTTTTTTTCATCATCCGCGTCAGCTCTACCCTCATTGTTCTCTTTTGTTGCAAGTCGCACACAATGCCCAGCCAGTCTAAGAGCCGTCGCAACCGATTTTTCAATAGAAAAAAAAAATTGGGATTATCGATAGTCAAGGAAAGGACGCCGGCGTCTGACGGCGATGCAGCCGGCCCTCGTAGGCGATATTTCGGTGTTTCGTTGCATCCTGACGACGTGCAAAATTGCAAAATTGCAAAAAGATTTTTGGGATTTCAGATTAAATGTTGCAGGTCGTAAATTTTGCCTAGAAATATAGCACGTGGAGAAGGAGGGTTGTTTACCTTAGGAGCCTTTGATGCGGGGAAGAACCTGAAGTAGTGGTGGTGAAAGGGTAAGCGAGATCATGTGAGCAGCCCTATCGGCCCGCAATGCTCGCTTAGTGATGTGCTTAACTTTCGTATAGAAATATAATATAGATGACAACAACTATATCAATTTATACCAAACACACCCATGGACTCTTGAGGACTTGACTGTTCGTTTATTCTCATACACACTTACTTTTCCTTAGACCCTTCCACATGCTCCACCGTATCCAGCACCTTCTCGTTCCGCATGATCGCTTCTAAATCGCCAGTTTCAAACCGGCCTATCTTAGCCCAGTGCGTACCAGCCACAATCGGACTTGTTTTATAGAAGATGGCATCGATCTCCTCGAGGCGGCGGCCCGATGTCTCTGGGTAGAACAGGTAGATGAAGGGGATGAAGGCGAAGTTGAAAACGGTAAAGATCAAATAGGCTTTCCATCCGAGGTTTCCCATGGCACTTGGGGTTAGCATTACGGTTGCGAACTATTGATACCGGGGAGTTAGTATGCAATTTTATATGTAGTCTGATTTCGGAGGGAAAAGGAGTAGAATCCAGGGCAGTAGTGGTAGTAAGGAGTAAATGAAGTATACGTAAGGGGGAGGGAATAGTTAAAATCTGGGTGAAAGGCCAAGGACTGAACTACTTACATTCCAGATCCAATTTGAGGAAGTGGTAATGGCGTTTCCTTTGCTCCGTAGGTGTAACGGCATGATTTCTGCACACTTGGGACATCTTGTTAGTTTTTTGTTGTGACGACGGTATAGATATGAAGGTCAAACGTACGTAGAGCCATGGTACTGCCAAATAGCCGATTGCAAAGAAAGTATAGTACTGGGAGAAAGTTTGTTAGCAAAGGAAGAAGAAGTCAAGCTCTATTTGCTTACCAAAAAGAACGCGATTACAGTGACGATCGAAGCTCCGTAGCTGCCACTTCGGATTCCCAATGCCATCGTCAGAAAACATATACCCATTCCAAAGGCTCCAATAATCAAACACCATCTCTTTCCAATTCGGCCCACAATGAAAAATGGTAGAATAGCTGATGCTAGGTACCCTACACCTATTTAGCACTAAATTCTCCTTGAGGGGTATAGAACGCTTACATAGGCCATTGAAGCCAGAGAGTAGAAGTGATAGATTATGGCTAAGGCCAACAGAGGTTTCGAATAGATATGAGATGTAGTAACCGATTGAACCTAGGACATAAATAAGCAATTACGTCTTAGAAACATTCATGACAGCAACTTACAGACACCGCTTAACATCACCATCGCCATCAGCCACTACAAAAGCGTTAGTGATGCCTTATATTACATAAGTCACATACTCACCCAACCGAGCATAATGCGGCGGAAATTCTGCGTATCATTCATCTTGAACACCTCAAGCCAACCATAACTCCCAGCCATAGACTCAAGCTCAATCGCCTGGTTAATCACCCTCACCTCAGTCTGTACTTCAAAGTCCATAGCATCTGAGACACCATGCATTCGCATCAGTATAGCAAGGGATTCCTCCGGTCGGTTATGTACCATGAGCCAGCGCGGTGATTCCGGCATGAATGGAACCATACTGATAAGAAAAAAGGCGAAGATTATTTGCGCAGCGATAGGGAATCGCCATTCCAGTTGTCCACCCGCATATGAAAGGGCGTAGTTCATCCAGTAGGACGTACTAGCTCCACCACAGACGAGCAGATACTGAATCGTACCGAACCTCTCGCGTGTTTTGGCTGGAAGAGTTTCGGCTTGCCAAATTGGTATGATGGAGGTATTGATACCGGTTCCAACCCCGGCTACAATCCTACCAATGATGAATTGGACCCGTTCATAAGCTGCGGTTTGAAGAATTGCTCCTATGATGATCAGACCTGATCCAAAGAGAAGTGGTTTTCGACGGCCAAACTTTTCGCTGCTGGTAAAGCTCAATATGCAGCCTATGGTGATGCTTAGCAAATTTGGTGATCGGAATTAAAACTTGTGGGACGATGGAGTACGTAGTGCATTTTGTTACTGACCGGCAAAACACCCTAGCTCGTAGACACTTGTAATAAGACCTTGCTGAAAAGTAGAAGGTCGGTTCTGGATGAAGTGGCTCTCATTAGCTATGTTGGGGCAAAGGTTTTCCGAGAAGGCTACTAGCCATTTGCTTAAGCCAATCTTCTGCAATTAGTACGCCAGACATAAAGCCTACAAGCGAGAAAAAAAATTAGCTGCACGAACTACAAAAATTTCTACTATTGTGAGTAAAAAGTACCTTGATCGTATCCATAAAGAAGATATGATAGACCGCAACATATTGTAAAGGCAATTCGCAGTTTGAGTCCCTCGAGAGCCATTCTAATCGTGCTAGTAGCCTGTGATATGGTGAAGAAATCTTGTGCAAATTATTGTTGTATCTAAACTTTTGTGTATGTAGTTGCTTATTAGTAGTTTGAACATGAGTTATATCAATTGCCGAAAGTCAGAAGTTGTGGTTACTCGTCCTTGAATATTTTGGACATACCACATTGTGGAGAGAGATCCGGGGTATCTTGTGGGGTGTTGCATGCAAGAGAAGGTGGGGTTGTAGTGTAACTGACTAGAGAGTTTGTTTGTGTTAACATGGTCGGATGCAAGAGTGGGAGACTGAGACATAATGAGGAAGCCGATCGGCAAACCAGGTCGACTCTACAGCGTTATTACAATTTTCTTGTTAAGTGGTGCATCTAGAGAATTGATACCAATGATCACAGAACGTACGATTTTTATCGTATCATTTAACTTTATTTCCTGATATCTGGTTGAAGACCTTGGGATTAAAGTCGACCTCGAAGATCGCTTACCGAATACATTGCTCCCCTTTCTTAGGTCGGCTATCGCCTCGCTTCCTCGGGTCATGACTCTGTTCACTAGGAATAGCCTGCAGCCAATAACCCCCCGTTTATGTGCCACTATGGATGTAATCGGAATAGATCAGGCCCGTCTCAACACCGGACTTCTACATTCTGAATCGTCATCAGTGAATAAAGTTAGTGTGTCGCGGGGTCGTGTCGCAAGCTATATACACGCAAAGCAATCTACTATCATGGAAGTGTTAACTCACCCATTATAATTCTCTACTCACCAGTGCCGCATCTACTTATAGAAATTCATTTTAAAGATTTCTCTCATTCAACACACCATTGAGGAACCATCAAAACCATAATAGAATCAATACTTTCATTCCCAGTTATCATAGCATAAACCAACAAACAAGATGTCGGCTCACAGCAACGGAAACAAACCAATTGTATTGCACATTGGCGATCCTATCAAACACAATCCAGATGAATATAAGTCCTTCTGTGAACAGTTCACAGTTATAAGACCAAGTACGGAGGAACGCTCCCGAGAAGCGTTCTTGAAAGCCCTCAAGGAACGAAAATGGGGAGATTTTTCAGCTGTATACCGTCCTTTCTGGGTAACTGGTGGTGAGATGGGTAGATGGGATAAAGAGCTCATTCCCTTATTACCGGAGAGTATGAAAGTGTATGCAAGCGCTGGTGCAGGCTTTGACTGGGCCGATGTAGATTTATTGGCAGACCGAGGTGAGTTACAATTCCTCAATGAAGATATTCTCCAGCAGTTTCCCAGTCTACTATTTTCTTTTGATTGAAAATTCTTTTTGATATTTCAAGTCACGGCTGTCACATATAATTGAACACAAACTGATCAGTTATTATTTCCAGGCATACTTTACTGTAACGGAGCAGCAGCGTCTTCAGAAGCAGTTGCAGACATGGCCCTCTATCACTTACTCTCTGTATTCCGCAACCTACAGTGGTCGCAATTGAGTGCCCGCTCCTGTAATCCAGAACAATTCTTCGACGCACATGCGAATGCTACGTTAACTGCACATAATCCACGCGGCCACACGGTTGGAATTATTGGCCTGGGCAATATTGGGTATACAATCGCTCAAAAAGCTTACGCTGCTTTCGGTGTCAAGATAGTTTACAACGACGTTATTCGTAAAAGCAAAGAGCAAGAGACGGCCGTGCAAGCTGTATTTTACCCTGAGCTTGACGAGATGCTGGCCATTTCTGACGCAGTGATCCTTGCGACACCTGGTACAGGCGGCAAGAAGTTGATAAATAAGGAGAGATTACAGAAATTCAAGAAGGGATCAAGACTTGTGAATATTGCACGAGGTACTCTTGTTGATGAGGAAGCGCTAGCAGATGCGTTGGACTCGGGCCATCTTGTGGCTGCTGGTCTCGACGTACATGACAACGAGCCACATGTCAATCCCCGGTTTGCAGCGATGAAGAATGTAAATTTGACTTGTCATAATGCTGGTGGTGCGATCGAGACGAATATTGGATTTGAGGCATTGGGTATGAAGAACATTACGAGTGTATTGACTGGGAAGGGGCCTTTGACACCTGTAAATGCTCATATGTTCAAAAAGTCGTAGCTTATTAGAGTGTTAATATCATGCCATTTGGACCGGTGCTGTTCCACTGTGTCCCCTTTCTGATATCGGGTTACCATGAGCAGATGGCATCGTTTGTATTGCTACATAATAGCAAAACACGAGTCAAAAATGTCATGCATGACCGTCCTTACATCAACTCTCTGCTTTGAGTTATCCTGCCTCGCTTGTACCTCTTGTAGGACCTGTGCCGTGATCTTTGCATTAGTAGCTACTTTCTCCATGTTGTTAATTTGGACAATAATCCATCCTCTCGTCTCTGGGTCGTTTTCTTCGCACCCCCACATTAGGAGTGGCCAGAGCATATTAACGGGTAGCATTTGTGGCTCCATTACTGACGAAGAGCCATCCTCAGTCACTATATGATTATATAATTAGTATTTTTTTTAAAGGTGTAAAGTTGGCATGAGCGATAACGAAGAACTGAAATAAAACAACACTTAAGCGAGGAGAACCTAACAGCAAATATTGTTGACTTACTGACGCGTGCCGTATTGCGGATATTTCCAATCGACTGCTGAGTATCAGCAGGGAGCGGTAGATGCTTATGAGCGACTCGATGCAGATGAATCTTCGAGGCGTGATAATTAGCGTAGTAAGTGCGAAACGTTCGTGTGATGGTGAAGGCAAGGCTTGGTGAGATATGCGCCGATGTCAATTTGCCATTCAGTGCAAAATCCATAAGTTGAGGTCGTGCATCCCATAATGCATCCAAGTCATGCGAGATCTTGGCTGCGATCTGCATAACTTCTGTCTCATCAGATACAGTGCCGCGTGAACGGTGCCAAGGATCTATCTTGGAGATTCTGCCCATGAAAGACTGTATGCGTTGAAAAAAGAGGAAGCCTGGTTGGTATAGCACGTCGAAGAGAACATCTTCCACATCGGCTTCGCATGCTTCCGGACTCCCAGCTTCTGTTTGGCCCATGCTTCTCGGTGAAGCATGAGACATAAGGTCGTCTTCGTTCCATAAAAGAAGCCCTTCGCCTCCTGCTGAGACAGCGCGAGCATCCAGAAGACGTATCCAGGAGATGAGGCGTTTGCTAACTGTACTGAGCTGTGCCTTATCTGTCTTTCGATAAACATCATAAGCTTCTTTTAAATTGGCGTGTGCATCCGCGATCTTGCCTTCTAGGAGGTCAATATAGCTAAGGAAGAATAAAGTTGCGAGTATATGCTCAACTTCGACAGTTGAGGTGCGACCAGAACCGTTCACCGGCTCTGTTAGTTGATGCGTGAGCTCGGATCTGGCTCTCTTATAATAATGCTGGTATTTCTCCGATATAGCACCTTGCTCACGGCACATGAAGAGTTCTGAAAACGCTAATATTGCATGCAGAACTGGGATCGAAGCCGTTGACATCGATACCAATTGCTGTCGCATTGACGACCATTTGTGCTGAGCTTCGATTTGTGCAATTATTGGTGGCACAACCGCACGAATAAAGTATGCTATTAGAGTATGTTCTTCACTTGATTCGGCACCACTGTTTCTTGGTTCCATAGTACCTCTAGCAGCACCGGAAGAAGAACTATGTTGTTGAATCTGATTCCCATTCCATGCCAGCTCTTGGCTATTTGATAAAAAGGTCGAGTTTCTCTCAGACCGGAAGTCATCCTACTCATGAGTCAAAATCCAATTGCCCTTTTAGTCTACTTCGTACATGAGATTTGGAACTTGACTGATTGACTCACTATTCCAGGTCTTTGTTCGAATACATCCATCGGTGAGAATACATCGGGCCAGGGTGCTGATTGTGACACGCCTTCGTGAGGACTTTGATCCCACATAAAGCTTGCATAGTTGAAAGTATCATGGAACGATCGATCCATGAAGGGAAATTGCTGGTTCTGTATTGTTGAAGCACCCAATGTGCTCGACCTGGTTTCAATGCCACTAGTTACATTTGTTTCCTGGCTTGTAGTACTTGCTGATGGCTCTCTGTGATGTTGGATAGCACTTGTTGGAACTGGATTTGGTCGCCATTTGCACTCCAAATTAAGACGTTCGCAATGAGAGCATCGCGGTTTTTTCTCATTACAACGCACTTTCCGACGGCTAAGTGTTTGTTTGCGTTAGTTTTTGGAAGGATGTTAGGCAAACTCGCTACTTACCGACATGTCATGCATCCTAACTTGGATCTTGGGGGGCGATTAGCAGGTGGTGAGCCCGCAGAAGAGTGTGATTTCTGGGACATGTTCATTTTTTTTGGGCTTAAACCCCGTGATCTTCTTAATGCAGCCACCTCAAGAGATGTACCCGGGTCATTGGGTAGAGAGGCGCAGTTGATTTGACGGATAGAACCAACTAGAGCTCTTATTGGTAGTATTCCTAGGGGCCCTTGTTCCAGTAAAAAATACGTGTCGGAGTTGTATGCAAGTCTGTAATGAAAATTGAGAACTAGATCTGGGGAAAGTCACGCCGCACGGGTGCGGGGGAAAAAAGCTGCAGGGGGGGTTGCTAAAAAAGGACAAAGGTGGGTGGTTCGTATTCGGATACAATAAACAGACGGTGAAATCA
Source organism: Pezicula rhizophila (assembly GCA_022190145.1). Lineage (NCBI taxonomy): Eukaryota > Fungi > Ascomycota > Leotiomycetes > Helotiales > Dermateaceae > Pezicula > Pezicula rhizophila. The sequence continues at coordinate 23,540 of JAJONI010000222.1, forward strand.
GGGGGAAAACATACCGCTGTATTAAGAAAAAAATAGGGCAAAAGTATACACACTTTTCTAGCTTTCAATCCTGATAGTCACCTAACTATTAATCTATGCTTATCTGCAATTAATAGAAGCTAAGTAAGTTGCTTAACTTAACACATATTCTTACTAACATTACTTACCAAGCAATTAGTACTGTACGCTATCCATGACTTGTGTGTGTGACTTACTTGGCAACTGCTGAAAGTGTCCACTCTATATATTAACGTGGAAGCTTTGGATTATTCTCTACAAGCAACTTAGATTACTTCAGTGCAAAGAAACACCTGTTCCTACAATCCCGCAGCCTTTGTTAGACTCTTCTCCTTACTTTCTAAGGGCCTCATAGTATTCACGATCCAACTTTGCTTCTTGGCATCCAAATATTTAGGATAAGGACGACGAGTATGGCAACTCGTCTCAGGATATCCCAAATATTTCGCAACCACCCATTTAGTCCCATTGATACCACCCTTTGCAAATCCCCACTCCACAGCCGCCAGTTCAATCTGTGCCTTTTCAGCCTCCTTACGGTTTTCGCTGATGCTGAGATTGAAAAGCTCAATGCAGGCCTGAATTATATCCGTCAGCTTAAACCTCTATTTCACCGCGCTTTCCCCAAGGGAACAAATGAAAAAAACTTACCCTTGGGTAAAGATTGGCAAGACCAGTGATTGTACCCGTTCCACCGACCGCAATAGCCGGTAATAGCCAATCGCTCTGCCCAGCAAGAGCACAGAAAGTCTCCGGCTCAAACACTGAGCGTACACGAGCCACCTTAGCAATACCACCACAAGTCAACTTCACTCCCACAATATTAGGATGAGCACCCAAAGTCTCTAGCATCTCCGAATTGACATCTAAGCCGGCAGCGACGCCTGGGAAGTTATAAATAAGAACCGGAATGGGACTGGAATCGGCAAGCTATATGAACACATCAATATCTCGATTTCCAAAGAACGAAATCCAGAAAAAATGAAAGAAAAATAGCATACCTCTTGAAAGAAGGACACAATAGCATCCTCATTCATAGCAAAATGGAAATAACTCGGCACCAAAACAAGTGCGAAATCAGCACCAGCTTCTTTCCCTAATTTCGTCTCTTCAATAACAGCTCTTGTAGATCCACCACCGCATCCAAGAACAACTGTGATATCTGGTCTGCCAACTTCGATAGCAATTTCGCGGGTGGTTTTGACGAGCTGTGCTTTCTCGGATGGTGTGAGTGCTACGGCTTCACCGTTCGTACCTGCTAAGACAACTATGGGGGAGGTTAATTCAGCATTGTTATTCGTGCGTTGGAGGGGAGGGCTTTTTTTTTGAGGTGGGAGAGTTTGGGGAGCTTACTGCCATGTAAACCGGACTCGATTAAGAAGCGGAGGTGCTTCCTTTGAACATCCCAATCTATCTCTTGGTTGATATCATCGCGGAACCATGTCAAGCTGGGAACATGGACGCCAGGCGGAAAGGGTTTACTGGCCTTTGAGCCGTTGCTTGGAGAAGTGCTACCCATGATGTTTAAGCTATTAAGATAAATGAGTGTTGGCTTTGGTTGCTGATCCCCAATTTTCTGAATTCCAAGCAACTTCTCAGAAGTGAATACGTGAGTAGATTATTTATGAGTCTAGAAACTTGCTTTTCACACTTAGAATCCGAAGGCGGTCTTATCAGTTATCAAGATGAATACTATATGCTGTTCACATGTGGAATATTCTCAACCATCTTCTAGTGGGGTCGATAAATATGACGAAAATGTGGAGAATGAAATTGAAGTCTTCTCCGGTCGGAACTATTCATACTTCGAATGGTCGATGAGTTTGTGATTTTACAGGATCATTCGACTGAGTGGATCCCGATGAACAACAAAGTGACCCGATTTCCGAAGCGACGAGAGATAATAAGCGAGCCGAGCCGACGAAGCCGACGACCTCTAAGATCACGTCCTCAAGCTAAATTTTACTGTGGGAGAACTGCCGTGGGGTATGATCTACCATGGTGTTAGTTATGGGGTGAGGTATGCTTATGCATTAGCGACATATTATATTATGTTAGGTTAAATTCGATATCCTAAAGTGGTAATGTCTGCCGCGAGGTTTCACGCCCCAAACTACTCCGCAAAATTCTGACTAGCTACCACACTAGATGCGGGGAAAGATGACACGGAGCTCTAAGTAAGGGAATAATTGGCTATATGTAGAATCATCCCAGGGACTGGTACTTCGGTTTTCTTTCATATCGTACTGGTGTTGAGTCTTCCGAATAAGAATACCACATCAGCAAATATTACGATCCACGACAACTCCTTTCACAATCATGGCTCAAATCACCAAGGACGATGCTATGAACGTCCACATCGAACTCCAAGATCACAAAACACCTTTAAGTGATGTTCATCTCACTCCCGAACGACTGCTCGCAGAGAAGAAACTTCTCAGAAAGATTGATATCAGATTAATGCCCATGCTGATGTTAATCTGTAAGTAGTTCCAACCTCCCTACATTACTACTTTAGTTTCTTTTTCAAAAGAGAAAAAAAAACCATTTTAACAACCTAACAGATGTTCTCAATTATCTCGATCGAAACAACATTGCAGCAGGTCGATTAGGCTCACTAGAGGCTGATACAGGACTCGTTGGTACACAGTATAATACAATTATTGTGAGGACACTATATCACCATGCCATACTCACTAAACTGACTAAAGAACGACAGTCAATCTTCTTCGCAGGATATATCCTAACTCAAGTCCCAACAAATATGATCCTAAAAAGAACGCGACCATCTCTTTTCTTGGTGTGTTTTTTTTTTCTTTCCCGAAACCTAAACCCTAAACCCTAAAACCCAAAACCAAAACTTCAAATTCTAACACGTAACTTCCTAAAAAACAGCCGGCTGTGATGTGTTGCTGGGCAGCAGTTTCCACATCTTGTGGTGCAGCTCAAAATTATCAATCATGGATTGTTCTTCGATTCCTACTTGGTTTTGTCGAAGCGCCATTTTTTCGTATGCTTGCTCCCCTTCCCCCCCCAAAAAGGCCAAGTTTTGACTTTTTGTTTTTAGCCGGAGCACTATTCTTGCTTAGTTGTTGGTATACGAAAAAGGAGCTCGCAACACGAATCTCCGTCCTATATGCAGCTGGACAAATGGCCGGTGCTTTTGGAGGTTTGCTCGCATCAGCTATTATGTCTGGTATGGAAGGCAAAGCGGGACTTGCATCCTGGCGCTGGTTATGTAAGTTAAACCTCGGACGTAATAAATTTTTTTCTTAAAAACAAAACAAAAAAAGAAATACTGCTAACAGAATAAATTACAACAGTTATAATCGAAGGATCCATCACAATCCCAGTCGCAGTTATTGCCATGTTCATCCTCCCAGATTACCCAACCACAACCAAATGGCTCACCGATTCCGAACGTGAGCTAGCAATCTTGCGAATAGCAGAAGAAGCCAGTGACGAAGACGATTCCGTCTCCGTATTCGTAGGCTTGAAAATGGCCTTTTCCGACCCGGCACTCTATCTCATCTGGATAATGCAACTAGGTCTTAACACGGCAGCAGCCTTCACGAATTTCTTTCCAACCATCGTGAAAAGTCTAGGGTACGATTCCACAATCACGCTGCTGTTAACGGCACCGCCGTATGTGTTCGCGGCCATGGTGGGAATTTCTAATTCCATTCATTCGGATAAGGTGAAGGAGAGATGGCTTCACGTTGTCTGGCCGCAGGTCTTTTGTTCAATCGGGTTCATTATTTCGGCTACGACTTTAAATGTTGCGGCTAGGTATACGGCTTGCTTTATGATGATGTCGGTTTATGCTTCTTTTGGCTGCATTTTATCTTGGATTGCTACGGCTTTGCCTAGACCTTCCAGTAAACGTGCTGTTTCTTATGCTGTTCGTATACCCTGCATCCTATTATTTCGTACCTTGGTTTTTCTACTCCTTATAGAGACCCGTGTGCTAATCCTTGCGACTAGGTTGTTAATGCTGGAAGCAACTTTGCTTCGATTTACGCATCGTATTTCTATCCGTCGACTGATGGTCCGAAGTATGTTATGGCAAATATTTTGAATGTGGCTTTCTCGTGCCTCTGTATTCTCATGGCGACTACGCTACGCTTCTTGCTTAGAAGACGCAATAAGAAGCTGGATCGGTTGGCGTTGGAGGATCTTGAGGAGGACAATGTTGCCCAGGGTAGCTCAAAGACTATTGCTTATGCTAGTGCTTTGCAATGTCATCCCGAGTATCGGTTTCGGCTGTAGGGTAGCTATTCGGTTTATTGTGATTAGAAGACAAAGAAACTGTTATCTAAGACACTTGGTCTATGTGAAAAGAATAGCATGTACTTACTTAGGCAGTGATCTTAATCTTTTGGTATAAACATCTAATCTATACATTCGTACCTAACAATCCTTCATTCACTATTTAAACACTGTAGCTTACAAGACCATGGACACCACTCGCTAACGAGAAGCAATTCTAACACTTTGTACGTTATTTAATATCATCTGTACTTTTGAATAAGTAGGAAAGTGTGTTCTTGCATAGTCATATGACTACTCATCTAGAGTATCTTGCGACGCTTTGACAATCTTATTGCTGCAGAAGACTTCTAGGGTTGTAAGATAAAGGCGTTGCGCGTGCATTTTATATAGAGATATCGTATAGAAATTGTGTAGTCTGAAAGGAGTCAAGTTTTAAAGTGCTCTCGGCCACTAGTGCTCAATACAGGCGCGAATATTTGTATCTTCAGAAGCTCATTTGCGAACATTGCATCTGTCATACGCACAGGTCCAGATAACGAGGCCCATGACTAGCTGGGTACTTGATATTCGGTTTGTCTAGATATACCATAACGAGTATGCCATAATAACAGTTATACTAGAGTCGAGGACCATAAGCCGACGACATATCTATTCGTGGGTATAAATTAGGCCAGATGAGTCGCAACGCCTCAAATTGCGTTCAGTTTGTCTCCTTCTAATACCATGTTACAGAGACTGTGGGTCTCGAATAAAATGGCCAAAAGTCTAAGAATCCGATTATCGAGCTTTAAGTCTCCTCGAGAAGCATGCCTGATTATTGATCTGTGGTTCTTCACCTAAGCATGTCTGGTGATAGTATTGTCCTTTATTCAGGATTAGTGTTACCTTGGATACGTCAAGGATAGGCTGTAGCTGTTGGTACAAAGAATGTTCCTTTAAACATTGCCCAACCCAAGTACAAATCCTGTGGAGCTAGCTTGAGAAGGGTTGCTTTCTGGTCAGCAAATCCTAAGTTGTCGATCCGCGGCAATGCATGTTAGATTTGAGCGCTACCTGTAAGCGTCGCCTCTGGGGAAGGAACATACTGTCGCAACGTTTCCCGTGGTTTAGAGTGGAAAGGAGACTTTGAAATCGTCTAGTCCATTACGGTCAGGATCAAACATCATTTTGTCCGGACACTGCTTGAAAGGTACGGGACGCAGAGATCGCACAACATGGCTGGATATGATGGCCAAAGCAAACTAATGATAGGTTCACCTAAAAACAGTTAGGTAGGAGGATATCGAGAATGGGATTTAAAGAGAGGAAATAACCGCCCTTTATGGGTCTCGCTTCCTGATGCTGATTGATTTGCGAAAGTAACTTTTAACTTTTTTTGGCTTCAGCTTTTCTTTTTCTTTCTTTTGGTTTAACTCCGAGCGTGTATTCGGCGATTCAAGGTGGCATGACGTCGGAACCTGACAAGCCAGGCCGCTCTCTAGCCACTCAACTTCCCCATTTCTTTCCAGCCCAGGGAAGCTTCGTGCCCCTCCTTGCCTCCTGCTGCGATCCGAGCCAATGAGCATGAGTCTCCATCTTTCAATTGCGCGCCGGTGACGCTGACGATTATCAATATATGAGCAGCTGCGAGGTGTTGGAGTTGCACCCAATTAGTGAATTGCCTTCTAGTCTACAAATATACAAAAAGATGGCCACCCTCCTCAGATGTACGAGGTCTGCCCAAACAGCATCACACATACTGTCGCGATTTCAACAACCTACTTTACCTGCAATCTACTATAGGAAAGCATCCACCATGTCGCACACAATACCGAAGCTCAACGATCCCTCGCTCCTCAAGTTGAACGTTGCCTATGTCAATGGGGAGTGGGTAGAGGCTAAGTCGGGAAAGACTTTCGAGGTGACCGGTATGCAGGGTGCTCTGCTGCTGTCAATTGAGTCAATTGCTAACCTGCCACTCACTATTCAGACCCCTCATCTGGAAAGTTAATTGGCTCTGCGCCAGAGTTCGACGCCGAAGATACCAAAGTCGCAATTGATGCAGCAGCTGCCGCCTTCCCAGAGTTCAAAAAAAAGACTGGTCGCGAGCGTTCGAAGCTTCTGAGGAAATGGTACGATCTCATGATAGAGAACCACGCAGATATCGCAACACTTATAACTTGGGAGAATGGAAAGCCTTTGGCAGATGCGAAGGGAGAGGTTACATACGCGGCCAACTTCTTCGAGTGGTTCAGTGAGGAGGCTCCCAGAATATATGGAGATACTATTCCAGCGTCAGTGGTCGGAAACAGAGTGATCACGATCAAGGAACCAGTTGGCGTGTGTGGATTGATTACACCGTGAGTTAGGTACCATTGCAACTGCAAACAACTCAATGCTGATATCTATCTCCTTACAGATGGAACTTCCCTGCTGCCATGATCACTCGCAAGATAGGACCCGCACTTGCAGCTGGCTGCACCGTCGTTGCCAAATCCCCAGGTGAAACACCCTTCACAGCTCTCGCGATCGCCGAACTCGCACACCGAGCCGGTATCCCTAAGGGCGTTGTAAACATCATTTCCGCCTTGAAGAACACTGCTGAAGTCGGCGAAGTCCTCACAACCTCTCCAATCATCAAGAAGGTGTCCTTTACAGGTTCGACTGGGGTGGGAAAACTCCTAATGAAACAATCATCCTCCACGCTGAAGAAGCTCTCATTCGAACTCGGTGGTAACGCACCCTTCATAGTCTTCGATGATGCCGACCTTGATGCTGCAGTTGCAGGAGCAGTAGCAAGCAAATTCCGCTCCTCTGGTCAGACGTGCGTCTGCGCCAACCGACTCTTCGTGCAATCCGGTATCTACGATGTATTTGCACAGAAATTTGCAGCCAAGGTCAAGGAGTTCAAGGTCGGCGGAGGCTACACGGAAGGCGTCACTCACGGTCCTCTCATTCACGATCGCGCAATTGCCAAGGTCGATGCTCATGTCCGGGACGCAGAGAAGAAGGGGGGAAAGGTAATTATTGGAGGTCAAAAGATGCCAGAATTGGGAGAGAACTTCTTCCAACCCACCATCATCACTGGTATGACAACCGAGATGGCGCTCGCATCTGAAGAAACATTTGGTCCAGTCGCCGGCTTGTTCAAGTTCGATACTGAAGAAGAAGTTGTTAAGCTTGCAAACAGCACGGAAGTTGGTCTTGCTGGATACTTTTTCTCAAAAGATATACAACGGGTGACAAGAGTGGCTGAAGCCCTCGACGTGGGCATGGTTGGTGTTAACACAGGATTGATTAGCGATATTGCGTCGCCATTTGGAGGTGTCAAGGAGAGTGGATTTGGAAGAGAGGGAAGCAAGTATGGTGTTGGAGAGTACCAGGTTACAAAGATGATTACGTATGGCGGTAATGACCAACCTCTACGGAAGTAAGGCTATAAAATAGGAAATATAATCAAAAAAGGAATATACCACCTCTTCGGCCCCAACTGGCCGCGTATTAGTAGTGCATTGTGGGTGTCAGGGGACTGTCGAGTTAGGCTAACCTACGAAAACTCCCTCCCCTTTATCGCATATCGTCTTTCTCGCCAAGGCTCGACAGGGACAATCCGGTACTAAGAACCCCATTAACAAGAGTTTAAAAAAACCATCCTCCTCGGGACCAAATCTCCTCCACACTATTAATTCTTTTGTTGCAAATCGTCCTAGTGGACGTCAATGCCAAGATTAGCTAACGTCTAATCAGTAAAATTGGGTGTTATTAATCTTTATGCACGACCCACATATTCTAAGGCAACGCTATTTTATATTTCTACCCTCTACATAAGAGCTAGGGATATACTACCTAGAGCTCTTAAAGAGGCTCTTCTTCTTATATATAAGCGTAGTTAATTTCACCAATACAACAATTCGAAAAATCTATAT
>JAJONI010000223.1:5957-31567 GCA_022190145.1 Pezicula rhizophila
GGTTGCTAACTTTTGTTCTTGACGATGCAAAGACTTCGGCCTGCTCAATACTAACTACTAACTGAAGATATCAATAATACATTAAGAAAGATATGCAATGTTGACCTTGATCTCTCTCTCTCTCTCCCTCTCTTTCTCAACCTCAACTCACTGACTGTACCATGCTCAACTCTCCTCGTCGTCAATACAAAAACCCTCACCAATCTCATATTATTATTTTTTATCATCATCAAGCCAACTAACAAAACTCGGAATCAGCCGTCGTGAATACCACAAAGCTGAAAAAGCATTTTGTTGCACGTCGAACATGTATGACACCTTCCCAGTCCATAACGACGAACAGAAGGGCCAAGGGGTCTAGAAGTTCCAAAGTTTCACCGATATCGCTATGCTGAAGGCGGTCCGAAACTCTGTCTGCAAAAGGGGCTTAGCGAACCCTACGAGGGAGGGTATATCTATCTCACTTGACGTCTTACTGTACTGTTTAGTCATCCATTTCTCACCTCACATGAGCTTTCTCTTTAAGACATAAGACATATTTCCCCTTTAGAATTGATAATCTACTAAGTTCCTACTATTCCTACTTGACATATCTTCATAGCCTTTCAAATCGATAGACAAAATTAACTCCGCAGGTAGAGAACTTTCTCCTATGCTACATACAGATTTACTATTGACATTCTACGTACATCATACCACACAGAAAACCTTCTCCTCCCTTACTGGAAAAATCCGTAGCAAAAGACACTCTGTAACACATTGATTATGTGTGGCAACTTACGCCTTTTGTCCATATTTACAGCCTTTTAAAATTGATGAACAAAGCAAGTCGCTAGCAGAGCCTTTTGCTTCAACATAAACTTACATCACTTACCGTCAAATTTACATCTTACAGCCTTTGCTGATAGTACATGACCATCTCATAGACATTTTCTTCCTCCCCATGTCTCTCTAGCCCTACTTCGTAAGAAGAAAATATATCAAGACTGTGTTGTACATTGCCAAAGTCAAATACTTGTCATCTCCATCTACACCCCCTGACAACTCAACTAGAAAACTTCCCCGTCACGATATTGTGCGAAGGTACGACGCATAAGTCTTCTAAATTCCAACTTAGTTCCAAGGCCGGAATAGACCTAAATCTAACCAGTTCAGGGAATTCTTCCCATTCCAGACTAGTAACTAAGTTGGAATTTAGAATACTTCGTACGCATTGTACTTTTGTACAGACTTACCATGCATCATCACTGTCACAGCACATGCAAAAGTCAGCCTTTTGTCACATAGTATTCCTCAAATCACCCAGCACACTATTAAAAAACTTACTTTTCTCCCCTTTACCATGAGCTTACCATACACCACCATCATACCTCACATAAACCTTCACCTCCACTAGCTCCTCTCCTCTCACCTCTCTTAAACTTCATCTTAAAGAAACAACAACAACAATTACACATCACAAAAGTCAACTATTCCATCATCATCATCATCATCATCATCGAATATACTAAACCTTCACCTGCACCAACTCCCCTCCCCCTGGCCTTCCCCAACCCTCCACCCACCAAAAGAAAACTTAGAAACAAAAAATGTCACCACGAAACATTTTGTTGCACATCGCAACTAAGACATTCTTTCCCAACTCCGTAAAACAAAATGCAAAAATCCCAAAACCCCCAAAATCCCAAATTCTTACGAAAACCCAAATACTCATTAAAAAACACCTCCTGCCTACCTTCACTTTCCCCCCACTAATCCCTCCCGGGGAAAAAAAAGGCGGTACGCTTGCCCACATACAGTAACCGACCCTCACCCACACAAACCCTAGTAATTACGAAATACAACCACAAATCTCCCTTTGGGGCCCCCGCCCAATAAAAAAAAACATCCTGTAGTCTACATAGGTTAAAAAAAAGAAAAGAAAGTCTCGGAAATTTATGTTTTTCAACTAAACACACCAAGCCTCACAGTCTCACTAACTTAATTAACTTAATCTACAATAACATAACAGCGCTGCCGAGTCGTAACCCCAGCTCAAACCAAAATAAAAAAAAAATTCTCCGAAATGAACGAGCGCAGCTGAGGAAATGTCTCACAGGTGCGATTTGCAACAAAGTGTTTCTTCTTGCATTTGTTTAGTTTTGGAAACAAAAAGAAAATTTTTTTTGTTGAGATGTGATAGGAAGAGAGTTTTATTCCGTTTGGATGGATGAGGGTATGTATGTATGAGAGCCATCTTCACTTCCCTACCTTTGTCTCTTACCGTCTTGTAGATAAACGAACGACTAGATTGACGATGATCGTTTGTAGTTCATGTCTATAAAAAAAACCTGAAATTGAATTCTATGTAAAACAATGGTATACCTAAGTGATGCTGTTTGTACCCGTGTCATAGATACAACATGCCATAGACTCCGCTCTAGTTATTTACTCAACTCCCCACCTACTTCATCTCTCATCTCATCTCTAACCACAAACCCTCTTTCTCACTTGGAAACCCCCCCTGCATCAATAACTCTCTGTTCCAATCTCCAGTGCTGCTACTCTCTCCCGGCTCCTTAGTCCCATTGCTTCCATTGTAACGAGCGTCTAGATCAAACCCTTCGTCACCCGTAAGAGCATCCTCAGTCTCATAGGCACTTTCTTCCTCCGTCGCTGTATTTTCTGCTCCATCAGTCTTCCTCAATAGACTCCTCAGATCTTCTTCACTCATAATACTCTCAATACTGCCTCTTCTGATACCTACTCTCGTCTCTCTCCTGCCACGCTCAATCAATCTTTCGACCTTCAAGCGGTTTGCGATGAACTTAAGTCGAGGAAAACAGCTTTGTTGGCCAACGTGGAGCATACGAGCAAGTTGCTTGGGGTTAGGATCGGCGAGAATGCGCCAGAAATCAGAAACGATGGAGCGAGGCCAGATTGTAATGGTACCCGAGAACTGCTGTAGCCAAATCAGGCTCCAGTCCTGGCCGAGAGGACGAGGTAAAAGTTCTAAGTGCCTGACTACTTTAAGCCATTTAGTAAGGTCAAGTTTGAGATATTGTTCTGTAGCGCTACCAAGGAAGCCACCACGCCAGCCGCGACCGCGACGATGGGTTACTGGTTGTCCTACTGAACCTCGAGAAGAGAAGAAAAACAGATTTATGTGAGGGTTGACTTGTGAAACAATGCTGAAGTTGACATTAAAGTGCAGATTCAAGGCTTTTAGTGGGATGTCAGTGCGGAGACTCCCATCTTTCCATTTGTGGCCGAATGAATAAGGAACGAGTGTACCATCTCGTGTCTTCATCATGAGAACAACCGGATTCAAAATCCCAGGGACAGCGGCTGAAGCTAAAACTGCTGACCAGATAACACAGTCCGGGCTTGTGAGATAATTCGTCAGTATTGTTGGAGAGTGCTGTTTTAGTTAGCTAGAGAGCCCTAATTCTTCAAGCAATTTTTGGATACCTACCGGATCAGCCGGAACACAGGAAACATTTAATATTCTGCCTGTCCGCTCATAGGCCTCTCGAAACGTCATGCTTCCCCTGGTGAACCAACTACACCTGCGTGCCCAGTCAACTGAGTCGAATCTCGCACCGGTCTTCCACCACCTTGGAAACCAAGTCAGGAAAGGTTCTGAACAGGCATTGATTTTGGCTGCAAGGGCTGGTACGAGAAGCGCCTTCAATTCCTCGTTTGTTCTCGTAGCTACGAGTGCTGCTACGAGTGCTCCTCCAGAGGTTCCTGTAATAACATCGGGGAGAAGATCTGCATCCAAAAGAGCTTTGATCACGCCGAAATGATAGTAAGCAAAGGAGGCACCGCCTGACAGACATAATGCTGTCCGACCAAAATTGGTATGCATGTGTTTGAAGAGTGCACGCTTCTCATCTGTTTCAAGTTCTTTGGATTCCAAGAGGATTGAAATCCCCTTTTCGACTATAACAATCTCATGTCAGCCAGGGTTGAAGGATTAGAATCTATATGTTTAGGCTTACTTTCATCGCTAAAAGTTTGCACGAGGTTCTTTGTCCCGTAATATGTTTGTGAGTACAATCGTGAATTCTCCGTCCCAACGAAGTTACTCTTCATACAAGCCTCGATAGAACTCTTCAGTTCATTCATAGCCTTCTCTTTCTCCCTCGACTTTCCTTCTTCCTTAGCCTTCTCAATCACTCGTATATTTTTACGTAGTTGATTCACAACCCTGCGCACCGTCTTATGATCATAGTATGCATATTCGTCCGTTTCCTTCCACTCGTCATTACCCAGATACGTATCCAGTTCCTTAGCAGCGACAACCCAGTCTCCATAATTCGTAGTAGCTTGCAATTGGTGTCGCAAGTGATTTCTCTGACCTCTCCACGCAATAAAATATTCGTAGCACCATATATACAACCTCGTCACCAGATACGAGATTCCCAAGCCTATCAGCCAAGCCACGGCAACAAATAGTAAGGGCCACTTCAACAGCGTATACAAGTATCCCTCCCTTGTTTCATCTTTACGCCTCCAAGGCGCCCGCCTCTGCTTCCTCTTCGAATCCGACTTCTTATCCCTCCTACTACGTTTCTTTCCTGTTTTTGAAGGTGCTATAGGAGCCCAGTCATGTTTCGCAGTAATGAACAGGTTCTGCGAGCTCGCATTCCCATTCACATTGGCATGGCTGGTATTCGTGAGTGGGGCAAGCTTGCCTCTCTGGGAATCAATACTGGATCGAACAGGCGTCGTTGGGTTTGTAATGCCCGCACTGCTGAGCAGATCATCAGGGCTTGCAGAGGATTCGGGGGCTGAGAGTGCAAGGGCAAAGGCATGAAGGTGTTCTTCAGACAAAAACTTGCGGTGGAAGTCGGGGAGTAGCGATTCATCGTAGCCCTCTTCAGAGAGGGGAGAGGGGCCGTCAGTTGCATGACTCAGGTCTGCCATGATGTTGCTATTGAGATGTTGGTTGAACGTCGGTATGCATTGCGATGTGATGTTGGCGTTGGAATGCGCTCTTGTTATACTCTGAGGCTCTGGTATTTTGTTGAGGTTCAGTGTCACGGAGCGGTATCCCATGACGTATCGTAAAGCGAGGCATCTCGGTTGGACCTCCGGAGCGCATGCCGAATTGGTAGAACATTGGGAGGGTATCAAGAAGGTGAAGTCAACTAAAGAAAAACTCACTAAATCTTGAGTTTCGTTATGAAGCTCAAGGGATGTGTGGCTTGTGTGAAGCTGGTGTGCAAAAATGTTGGTGTGAGGCTAGCAACATCTTATATGTACTGTATTTACATGTACTCGATAGTTCCTTTGCCGGTCAGCCTTGCAGGTGGCGTGCAAAGTAGGTAATACATCATCATATTTCATGTTGCCCTGTCGAGGAAGAGAGAGTATGTGTGTGTGAACAAGAGAGAGAGAGAGAGATAGAGAGAGAGAGAGAAAGTCTTTAATGAAAATACTATGCTGGCTACAAACAAGTTGGCCTGGAGTCAGATGAATTATGGAACTCCATAACCTTCCAACCGCTGCCAGAGTAGCATAGAAAAACGACCTTTGTGAACTCCAGCCCATCATTTCATTCTCTGCAAGGAAGCTCTCGCCCATATATGGTACCTCTCCCCTTGGCATCATCCACCTAGCTAACATAATCTAGACATACTGCGACAACCATCTGATAGCCTCTCCGTAACCTAATGTCATGTTAGCATAATGTCATCAGACGGTGCTTTAGCCAGCACTCACCCTGTCTCATGACAACTGAGCACATGAAGACCTCGATTGGCCTGATACCTTCGAGAGGAACCTTGCCTTTGCCCGTTGTCTGATATAAGCCCAATTGATGTCTCAACTCATCCTCGCTGACTGCATCTGGGTGATCAATCTTGTTCCCAAGGACCACGAAGGGGACTTTGCCGAGGTCTTCCATAGAGAGAAGAGCATCGAGTTCGGCTTTCGATTCGGGAAGACGTTCGTGGTCTTTAGCGTCAACTAGAAAGACGATACCGGAGACTTCAGGGAAGTAGTCCTTCCAGAGACGGCGGGCTATGGGAATTCTGTGTAAGCCTTTGCTGTGACCCCAAACTATGGTCAGCTGCCCTACCTTGCTGATGTCCACCCAAATCAAAAGTTGTGAACTTGACATTGCCAATAGCGAGCTCCTCAGATGCTGAACAGCTGTCAGTTAAGCACGCATGCTTGCGCTCCAGGAAGGTAGCTATTCGAGGACCACTCACTAGGATGTAGAGTAGGTTGCAGAATAGCGACCCTATCATTCTGTGTCGCCATATTAAGATCAGCACGATTCCTCTCGGCCAGATAACCTCACAGTGCTCAAGAGCTCCCAAACGTGCTTCGCGCCACTGCATTACAAGTCCCCGTCACGCACCTTCAACATATGTAACAGCGTCGTCTTTCCGGCATTGTCGAGACCGAGAAATAGCAGCTTCGCATGCTTATTTAGAAGACCAAGAGACGCAAGAGTGTCCCAAACTATTCGGCAGATAAGTGTCAGTTCTTGCCCTGTATGTTGACACCGGAGAGTCTTCACGAGGACAGATAGGCTTAAAGCTTTACAAGATACTTACACCAGTTGACAATCCACATTGTAGAGATTGGGGTATCTGCGTCTTCGGATTGGGTAGTGATTAGGTTCGTAGAAAGAGGTTGTGTGAGATGCTTGTCAAAGAAGGCTGCGGCCAACTTTATGTAGATATCCTGGGCAGTGGTTGATCTGGCCGGGACTGCGCTAGTCAACCTTAGCCTCAGGCATACTTGTTTTTACCTCAAAGAACATCAGATACACCAACCAGGTGATGATGATGTGAGTAAGTAGGTAGTCAAAGGACAGCTCATCAATAACTACATATCAGAGTAACGTGTTCTTTGATAGGTACCTGTTGTGCAAGATATGTTCAACGCTATTTCTCCTAGTTATACAATGTCTTCTTAGTATCAATCCTAGTAGTGCTCGAATAATATCTAGTTCCCACCAAGGATTCTAGACCCACCTAGATACCTTCTTAGCGTTACCTTCAAAGAACAATAGATGATTGACAGCCTGTTAAAGATTATCCAATCAAGGGCTACATATCTTCTAAGCTCAATCATAGAACAAATGCGAATACGATTTAGTCCCTGCGGATTTTAACTAGTCTTGTGCATAGCTAGCTAGTCACGACAGCTGCACAAGCAATAAGAACGACGTATGAATATGATGGTGTTTCAATTTTACGAAAGCTATCTCGAAGTAAGAGATACAATAAGCAGTCGCTGGCCTCCTATGCTACTCCCGCTTCCCATGTACTTTGGAATGAACCATGCCAATATGCTGCCGCGCTATGCTATGCTCCAAAATGACCCCGCCTGACAGTAAGAGAATAACTGGTATATACAAGGTGGCTCACCAGACCTATTAGATCATGGTTGCAGAGAAAAGAATATGTACAAGGTAATGGAAGGTTGGTCTGCAGAGAGTCTAGGTCTAAGCAGACAGTATGTAGTTAGGATTCTGGTCTTGTCCCAGCTTCCCAGCCATGAGTAGGCCCAGCTCTCTCATTCGCTCTGCTCCTTTTCCGGGTTGCGGCTTGCGCTCAGGCTGGCCCTTTCTTGCCCGGTTACACTGCTTTTGGTAGAACTTTTCTCTGCGGCGCTGTCTTTTTTGTTCAAGACCCTTAACAATGTCGATGGCACCTCGAATATGAGTGTCATTGCTGTCCTCAGGGTCATTTCCGTTTGCTGCAGCCAAGCGAGATGCCCTGTACTGACGGCAAAAGGCATTGGGAGTACGTGGAAGAGACTTGGTATGCGTAATACCAGCTCTTGACCCGAGTTGTGCGAAGGTAATTGCTGCACTTGTTGCATGCTCGGTGGGCGATGCAGTTGGAGATTGAATAGTCGGTGCAGGCGCTGGAGAATGCACGCGCTTGGGAGAGTGTCCAAAAAGCTTTCGGGGGGGAGGTGAATGAAGACGACGCTTCGCTGGAGGTGGAGAGTGAAGTCTCTTTGGTGGAGGTGGTGAACGGAGTCTCCTTGGCGAATGCCCCTGAACGGTGGATCGACGGCGTCCATATTTCTCAGAATCCGAGTCCTCAAACTTGCCATGAATCCAAACATGCTCCTCACTATCATTTGCTGCTTCGATAACGTCGTTCTCGTCTTCCTCATCTTCTGGATCGGAGGTTGGGAAACTTGGGTCGATGTCTTGAGGAATGACTTTTCCGTGGGACTTTCTAGCCTTCATGCACGAGATGTATGCGTCTTCAAGAGGACGATCTTCGTCAAGAGTACCACAGACGAAGTCGGTACTGTCCGGAAGATCTGGCGTTCCTGGACGAATCTTGATGCGGCGACTCCGTTTAGAGCGTCGGCTATCATTGGCCTCTTTAATTGGCTTCAAGTGCTCTAGGGAGTCGATTGAAGATGTTGAAGCAGTCCGGTGAGCGGATGCACGGTATGTGCTTACTTCACTATTGTGCCTTCTGCCCGGTGTCCAGAATTGATAACCGTCGCCGTCGCTTTCGTCATCGGATTCGGCAAACCCAGCTTCATTATCAGTCTCGTTTCCATCAGAGGCCTCATCTTCATCATCAGAACCATTGAAGGTAAGGTCGTCATCATCCTCATCGTCGTCGATGTTCTCATCATCCGAATCATAGCCATTATCGTGACCATTTTCCTCCTCATCTTCCAAAGCTTCCTCTTCTGCCTCAGTCCCAAGTTGTCGAATGGCGTTCTCTTTCATTAACGTATCCTTGATAGTAAGCTTCTTCATTCTAACAAGGTCCTCCTCAGCATCCTTTCGGATCCAATCATCCTCCTGCAATTGTTCGCTAGCAAATTCATTGAATCGGGTGGCTTCTGAAGACTGCAAATCGCTCTCGGAGGCGACAATATATTTAGGCCTAGGAGTGCGTACAGCAACAGGACTCTGTGATGCACGTCTCATTGTTCCAGTAGAATCGTGGGGCCGTGAATTTGAAGATTGAGGGCGCATCTTCCGAGTCAAAGAGGGTGATCGTCCAGAAGACGAGCGTCTGGATTCAGTAGGTTTGGGCACCTCAACTGCCTTCGGTTGCTGTGCCTTTTCCCTTTCCTCATTTTCTGCCTTTGCCTTTTCTGATGGTTTTGCTGGGCAAGCGAATTTGATGCAGCGCGGCCTTGGCTTTTCCTCAATCTTATCTCCTTGTACTGGTTGCGAGGTTGGAGGGGCTTTCGGTTTTTGAGTACCACAGGCAAATGTAATGCATCGTCTCTTGAGAGGTTCCACTGCAGGCGTGGCTTTTGGAGATACACTGACTAAGTCGTGTGTGGCAGCAACGGCTGGGTCCCTCATCTCAGTTGCTACAATTGGTGGTGATACTGCGTTAGTGGGTTTCTGGCCTAAGGAGAATGGAGCAAAGCTCGTGTATGTTGTATTCGGAAATGGAGGACTAGGCGTATTTGTGCGATCAGGGCTGGTAAAGCCTCCATCGCTCGTGAGATCTGCCGTCGATGCTAGACTCGCGTTGCTCATTAAGGAACGTCGACGGAATAAGTCTGTCTTGACATGAACCTCGGATCTAACGGAATCGTCTTCGGGGGTGGTCTGGAGGGCCTTGGTGAGTAAGGACTCCTTTCTTGGGCTCTGAGGTCGGACTGCTGCCTTGTGGAACTCAGTTGTACGTTTTTCGGTACGATCTGGGGGTTCGTCGACGTCCGCCGCAAGGTCGTCCTCTGCCGTGGCCGGCATATTCACTGTCGCCGCCTGGGAACGCCAGCTGAAGAAATCTTGGACACCCATCTCGTGCTTGTTTAAGGCGGGGTCATAAAATTAGGTGAGGGTATTAGTATGCGCGAACCGTATCTCGTATATTGGAGATCAAAGGTTCTTATGTTGTAGAGAAAATTGTTCGTGGTGACACTGGTGGCGGATATCAGGTTTGATGCAAAGAAGAAACCAATGACCTGCAAACCAACGTGTATGGAGCCGTCGAATCACTTCTCCGGGATCGAATCGAACTCCGATGAAGATCTGATTGCAATACAATCAAAACAATCGCGTATACCCTCCTGCGATAATGGTTGAGTGGAGTTGGCTCTGGCGTCCCTAGGGACGGTTTGGCTATATGAGCTGAGTACACATGATTATGTGAAAGTGACTGTATCCGGTGGTACCTTCGACTTGAAGTTGCGGAAGAAGTAGTATACACTTGTGGTTGTGGTGGTGAGGTATTAAAAGTATTAAGGTTGTACGAAGGTTACGATCGCAACAATATGACGTTGAAACGAGCTGGGATGGCTTGCTGCAGGAGCGATGAAATCCTGATAATAATTATAGCACAGGAATTTCTTAACAGAACAGGGTCCTCGGGCCTCGCTTTTCTGCTGAAGTTTTGATGGTTGGTCAGGGTGGCACTGTACAACACACAGCCTTGCCACGCCGTAGAGCCCTACGAAGTATGGCTGACTGATGGCGGACAGAAGCAGGAGCTGTACGGAAGCCCTGGGAATTGTTGAATTTGGATGTTTTTTGTGGGAGGGAGACAAGACGAGAGCAGAGAAGAGGAAGAGGAAGAAGAAGAAAGAGGGAGGGAGGGCCAAGGAGGGCGGAGGAGGGCAAGGCTTGGCCTTTCTAGTGGCTCAAGGTCCAAGGAAGTAATGGTTGAATGAATTAATGAGGTCGCGCGCTTGAAGGGGGGGGGAAGGAATCTGGGTGGGTCGGGCGGCTCGACAGCAATTTTCTGCTGGGTGGTGGCTGTCACGGCTGGTCCTGTTCTGTGATGGTGGTCCTGGTGGGTTGTGGATTGCCGCCAGACCGTTTATGTCTTGGCCGTCTTCGGACTGTCGCAGCATCAAGCAGCACGCATAAGCTAAGCAAGTACCTACCCTTTTCCCTTCAAGTACAAGCACACTAGCACCAGCACCAGCACCAGCACCAGCACTACAAGCAAGCCCTAGAACAGTGGGGACCGTCGTACAGGACCAGCCTAGGACAGAGACGACACACAACAAAGAAAATATGAAGAGAGATTGGCGTCAAACTTGTTGAAATCCGGAAATGACTACCGTGTTGCTCCCAAAAGTGTATCAAAATAATAATAATAAATAATAATAATGATTGTTGTTCCATCCGTCCACCGCATCCATCCATCCACCCATCCATCCATTCATTCATTCATTCATCCGTCATCGGTCATTCCATCAACAAAGCGATCCGTCATAATTAAATGATGCATGCATGTAGTCGAGTAGGTACAAAAAGATACGGAAGTACAAAGTACGTAGGTCAGTTGTTCTTCTTGTGGTCATGAAGCCCACTCAGCAACAGCAATAATCGGGTACATCCGGTTGTTGATCTCCTGCTTTGTTTTCGTCGAGTACGTATCTATCCACGGCCAACAGCCTAAATTTTGCCTCTCTGAGAATATCTTTTTTTTTTCTTTCTTTGTCCTCCCACGTCGCATGCTTCATCTTCTCACATCCCAAGAAATGCCCCAAAGCGTACCAAGTACACTAAGAAATGCCAATTGTTGCTGCAAGAGGCCCAAGACACCAAGCGAAGGGTTCATTCATTTGCAGCTGTCAATCGCGGCAATCGAAATAGCGAGCGACCTGCAGACCTGCGAGCTCCATACTTGGCTATATGGCTCAATACTGCTCCCCAATAATCTCCCTCCTATGAAATGCCTGGGAGCGGGGTTTTTCACTGAAACATCTATTTTGGCGTGGGGGTGTAACATACTTACAGCTGCTACTCATGTCGTGCTCCCATCGGATCGAATCCAATCGTTAGTCTCATGTTATTCCCAGTATTTTGGGCCAGCTACCCTCCGTACTACTGTAAGATTGCAATCTGTACCGCCTTCACCGCTTCACACTGTTAACGACCACACCTGATGCATCTATTGCGTATCTACTTAAGCCATGAGATTTCGCATGCAAGGAAAGAGTATAAAATGAGACTCGTGATGCTCTGCTTTGATCGGACTCCAATGGTTACACCCAGTCAGATCGTGTTCTGCAGCATGTCCAGGGACCTAACATTGTAATTGTGCAGAAGCAAGTGTTGCGGGATGCAAAGAAATCCACGACATATGCCGACCAGCGGCCCACCGTCCAATAGTATCATGTAGAAATGGAATTGGAGATGCCCTCGGACTGCTTTTTCTTGACCGCCAGCATTTCTACCCCACATTCTTCAGAGCTCACAACCCCTCCTCTCCGAAGCTTGAAGTGCTTGAAATCTCGACACGTCAAATAATGTCCACTCTTGGTGGATGCAATCTTCGTAGCTTCCTTCCTTCGTATGGAAGACTTTGTGGGAGACTTTTGTGGAGGCACGTTCGAAAGTCGCATGTTGGTCTGCAGATTTAGCGGCAAAAGCGCGTCTTGAAGATATTTCCCGGTCGAGCAGCTGCACTGGAGATTTGCTTTAACGATTACTACCAACTGGTACAAATAGGCTACAGAGCTGACAGGCGGTGTGTTTGCGGTACAAGTACGGCGTAGGGGGCCGGTGGTAAGAAGAATACAACGGAACAATCTGACTGAGATGAGACTTGAGTCGCGTTCTCCGTACTCGACCTGAGCCATGCTGACAGCGCTGAGGCGTGGTTGAATCAAGAGCGACGACTGTCGAGGCCTTTCCGAGACACAATCCTGCCAAGGAGTTTCTATGTACAGATCTGAATACGCTGTGTGACGCCGAAGAAACATAAAGTCTTGTTTTGCAGATACGTACAGTACAGTAGTACCCCGTAACTGTAACCATCCTCCAAAGCAAAACCATAACTTTCGTCGTCTTTGTTCCCCAGCGGCAGCAGCACATACCAAAAGCGCTCTGATCTCCAACTGGCTCCATGTACAATAATACAGTAATAATTTGCAATAATGACCTGCATGGCGCTTCTGAAATTCCGACGGAAAACCCGCAATTGTGCATGAGGGATTTCTATCGACCAGTCAACCTCTACAAGGCCATCGGCCATTCGCTCGGTGAATCGAGGGAAAGCAACCGACAACTCATGAGAGACTCGAGAGTCATGCGCTCGGAAGTCGCTCGGGAACACCCTTCTTGGGATGCCGAGAACGGCCGTACATTGGTGA
Source organism: Pezicula rhizophila (assembly GCA_022190145.1). Lineage (NCBI taxonomy): Eukaryota > Fungi > Ascomycota > Leotiomycetes > Helotiales > Dermateaceae > Pezicula > Pezicula rhizophila. Next base: position 19,008 of record JAJONI010000223.1, read on the forward strand.
GGATATACTGTTATGACGACAATGTGCATACAACCCATTTTTGGGGTGCGAGACTACCCCTTTTTTTCTGTCTGTTGTGTTCCCACTCCTTACGGGGCCAAGGATACCTTACCTATGAGGCTCACATTTACCACGTGATGATGGAGCTCCAAATGAAGCGATCCAAATGAAGCTAGCGTTACTCGTGACTTTGCACGTGCATTTGAACTGAGGCTCAACAGTGGCACGTGATAATATGGAAGTTGTCGAAAGTTCCTTCCTGAGGTGTCAGGCCGCAAACTAGCCGAACCGTGATTGAACCTCAAGGAAAGCTCCCCCTTCCAGTCAACAACGCCAATCCGCAATTGACACCTCAATCCATCATGAACTCCCTCCGAATTGCTCGCGCAGCTCTGCGAACATGCCCCGCAGCTTTCAAGGCACCCGTTCAGCGCAGAGGATACGCTGAAGCAGTTGCGGATAAGGTCGGCAGTCCTAGTCCAAATTTTACACCCGTTGCTAACTGCTACTAGATCAAGTTGAGCTTGGCTCTACCTCATGAGGTACGTTTGCGAATCGACTTAGATGATGCGGTGCTGGATTGGGTGGAGATGGAACGGTTCAATAGAGCACCACGCGATGGGATAAGGAAAAGGGTATCCGGAAGCTCCTGCTAACCTTATGGTCTCCAGTCGATCTACAAGTCGCAAGATGTTGTCCAAGTCAACATCCCCGCCGAGTCTGGCGAGATGGGTATTCTCGCCAACCATGTTCCTTCCATTGAACAGTTGAAGCCCGGTCTCGTTGAGGTCATTGAGGAGAGTGGTGGAAGCAAGCAGTTCTTCCGTATGTGCACCTAGGAAAGTCTGGGAACCCTAAGTACGTCCTGACTAATGTATACCATATCCAGTATCTGGAGGATTTGCCATTGTACAACCGGATTCCCAATTGAGCATCAACGCTGTTGAGGGTTTCCCATTGGAGGACTTTAGCATTGAGAACGTCAGGTCTCAACTTGCTGAGGCACAGAAAATTGCCGGCGGAAGTGGGAGTGAAGGGGATATCGCTGAGGCAAAGATTGAGATTGAGGTCAGTTCACCTTTCAAGTTAGGTCAGAGAGAGTTGCTAATAAAATTATAGGTTCTTGAGAGCTTGCAAGCTGTTTTGAAGTAGAAGTGTGTCTGGGGAGGAATGGGGCTTGAGAGTATGATAAAGAGTGCACCTATGTAAATCAGAGAAAAGGCTTTCCTTCGTGTGACAGAGACAAGTATCATTCGTATTTCTCGGATGTCATGTTGGTGCTGGAGCATACCTAGTTGGGTCGTGCTTTCCTCTTTGGCAATACGCTGCTGACCTCCAAGGACAGAGCTCGTATTACCTCCTTTAACAAAATTTCCTTAACCCTTCAACGCATTAACCCATTTCTCTATCTGACATCTATTTTCTATTCCCCGAGGTCTTCGAGCTATTTTGCTCACTGACTAACGACGTTATCATTACATTCTTTTAAGTTGCCCATCATTTTTTGCTGTTCGAATACCCAAAGGCGCAGGCAGCAAAGTCCCGATGCATCCAGAGTTCCAGGCATCGTGGTGTCTGATATGAGTTATCAGACTCAGCAGACATACCGGTGGCCATCGCCGCCTGCGCCGTGTACCACCAGTAGGAAGGTGACTTACGATTCGCAAACCTCAAGCATATCACCGTTCTCTACTCGCCTTCAACACGAACATGCTGTTCCCGTCGGCACTGTGGCATCGCGTGTTCAGCATCTACAGAACATACAGAATGCACATACACCAAGACATCTTTCCCCAATTCCCCGCGATCATGACCATGCTGGTCGGGCAACACTGGGTCGACGCATAAGTAACCGATTCGCAAAGCCGGCATCGATAACCTCGAGACCTGACAAGGATCCTCAGGTGGATGATTCTCATTCTTACTTAGGCCAGCGTTCATCACGAACTAATCACAAGGAAGAGCATGGCCTCACAGATAGCAACCGTTCAAAAGACCGAACCAACAGCTATGGGTCCCAAGTTGGAACGCATGCTACATTATTGCGGGGTCAACATGATACTGGAAGCGTACGGCTCGTACCAGACGAGCGCAAGATGTCTGAGTATAATCAAGCAATGAGAGAGTACAACCGACATGAGATGGACAAAATTGGTGAAGGTAACGGAAGTAACACATCTAATATTTCTCCTCACCCGGAACCTTTGCGGCAAGCAAAGAAAGCACCGTATGGTACAGCCTCAACCAAAGATACAACCTCGACCAACCGTCACGAGAGCGTTCGAGACCTTTTCAAGGAATATGGTATCTCGCGGCCCGCTGGACTTGTCCCGTCTTCTGAGCCAACTCCTGAGCATTCAATCCTGGAGGACCCCCATTTGGCAGAAGACACCCATGGAAGTCTTCCAGTCTCGTCGCAAATGCCAATAGCTGACAAGTTCATGCACGAGAAACAAAATACTGAAACCTCATCTCACGTTCCAATCCCATCGCGTAATGATGAGGATAACTACGACCTAGAACACATATGTCGCCCAAGGCCAAATAAGAAACATGATTCGAAAATCCCGAAGGCTAGTCTAGAGCAGAAGTTGGCCAGGGCCGAAGTTGCTCGACCTCAGAAAGCAAAGAAAGTGCATATTGGGAAGAAAAAGACTCTACCCACGAATTACACACCACACGAAGCTAACCACACAAGACAAGACATGTCATATACAGAAAGCGTTAGCGACCATCTTAGTACTCCTGCTAAGCATATTAGACATGAGCATAGACACAAGCACCGGCACAAGAAACCATCTACCAAGTCTATCCAGAAAGCCTCGGACCCCTCAAAAGACCACCATCCCGAAGGGGTTCAAAATGTAAATGCTCATCTGGATGTGTGGAATAAGTCAAGCCGACAAGAACAGCTTGGTTCTAAGGAGCCGCAAGACAAACAGACTCAAAAACACGTTAGTTCAATTACAAACCATAACACTGCACCACCTGAGCATCACCATTCTGGCAAATCCAAAGTTCACCTAGAAAGACACACTAAACCTCAGGGACGTGGGCTTGCTCATCAGCAGCACTCTCAACAGCATAAAACTTCGTCTGGGAGAAATGCCCAGCCCACGCACAACGCTGCACAACCTGAGCATCACAGGCCACTTATTGAGACGCATGCTAGACCTCAGCGATACGAAGATACGCAGAAAATTCAACCGTATATGGCTCCCTCTCAGGCGCATAGTCAAGCAATATCACAAATTCCTCACGAAGGCATGTCGGGTGAGCCCTCTGTCTCAAAATGCTCAATGATGGCATCTAAGAGAGCAAATCGTTCCCAATGCTTTACAACACCTGAGCAGCTGATTGACACTCGACCTGATTTTCAAATGTCGAAGGCGGATGAAGACTTCTCTATCCTTGTGTCTCCTAGTCCTATATTGCGAGTCCTCCCTGTTGAACAAGTTCCAAGGCTCAACAACCCCAAGAATCATATCCACCAATCGCAAGAACGTGAACATCGTCGCCACAGGAGTTCATCTGGTGTCTTATCACGTGGCAGTCCTATAAGTACTTGCTGGTCATCATCGTGTCGCGCAACTCACACTGGACATACACCTTATCGACATAGTATAAGCTGTACAGAAAAGAGACACCAGAAACATGAAGAAGATGTTGATCGTGCTTGCACGCCCAATAAAACTGTTCATGCCGACACGCAACAGAGAAGTCCACGCAAACATCAAGGGGATGAAAAACTTCCTCGTGGGCACAGCTCGAGGCACGACAGAGATTCAAACAGCTCTCGCCAGGAGATTGTCACAACCCCTCAGACATTTGTGATTGTTGAACAATGCCGAAATTGTTCGGGATTTGTTGATCTTTGTCATCACTGCCCAGATATTTGTCAAGATGCCAGTCAAACCCGTCGAGGTGTTGCACGACCAAACGAAGACGAACATGTTTCTACTAATCGCCATACTTTGACTTCACGGCGGACTCAGGCAAACACCTCACCTGTGCCAGCACCCTTGCGGGGTGGCAACTCCTCAGCTCACAGCAAATCATGGTCCCGAAACTCCAAGCCTTTAACTATTGTAACTCCGGCTTATCCAGTTATGCTATCCACTCTTTCGTTACGTGAGAGCTCGGGCGAAGAGCATCAGGCCCTTGTTGGGAATCAATACCGTCCTAATGCCTCTGCGGTATTGCATGCCCAGGACCACACATCGGTGAAATCGAAATCACCGTTGAGTCTTATGTCACGACCCCCTTCCGTTGTAAGCGCTTCGGGCTCAATACTTTTACCAACTCCGAGACGCAAAACATCAAGTCCATCTTGGGCTCAATCTTCCGTCGCTGAGTCGGTCCAGGCGACAGAAGCTCAACAGTCAAATATTTGCCAAGAGTCGACTGCTTCGACTTCAATGACTCGCCGAACGCAGGACCAACAGGATGAAGCCTTGGGATCTAAATCTAAACTTGAGGCTTTACCACATGAAAACTCCGACGCATCAAGTCTCATACCTGTCCGAAGTAGTAGTCCAATAGCAGACCGAGTCACGGGTCAACAATTACTACAACCGGACTCAAATCCACAGACGTCGGCTCAGCAGCAGCTTGGGAGCTTTGCGAGTACGGAGAAGCGTAAAAGTAATTCAGGTGGTAAATCACCCCGTCAGCAGTCAAATACGCGACCTGTTGAGGCAACGGCAATGCCCTCTCTGGGACTAGTGATGATAAAGAAGAGAAGTTATAGTAAGACAGACTCGTCTCGCACAGATGCCACTTATACCAATGAACCTGTGAGGCGCTTTTCACAATATGTCCAGACCGAGGCAAACGGGGCTGGGAAGGTCGCTATCCTGTCGCCGGAGACAATGGATTGGAGTAGAACGAAGGCAGGTTCGCATGAATGGTACAGTGAGGGATACAGCACTTTGACGCCCTGCCCAAGTGATTCGAAGACAGAAAAGTCATCTGGTAAGCAACGCCATCCGGAGCCAGGCAATACAACTGTAAGTAAGATCAACCAGATCCTTGTTGAGCAGATGGAGACGGCGAATAAGACCTATCAAACAGCTTCGCTTGAGCAACTCATTGAGGTCCAGAAACCTTTGCTTAATCGACGAAGTATATCAAGTGTAGAACCTAGCCAGCGATTCTATTTGCAATCCGTCGGGCAGATGGAGACTAGCTCGTCCGAGCAATTAATCTATGATCATAGGAGTCTTGAAAAACACCAGAGCACTTCTAATGCACAACAGTCTATAGTAAGGCACAGCCTGAAGCAGGAGAAAAGCCCATCAAGCCCGACCAATGATGATCTCTCTCTGAGGTCAAAGACATTATCAACGTCTTCAAGCCCAGCCAAAGAAGCTTATTCAAAACCAATGAAGAAGTCAAGATCCCCAAGTCCAACTAAAGAGCAACCTTCGCCAAAGAAGAAATTAAGATCTGCGAGCCCAGCTAAAGAAGAACTTTCTTCAAAACCAAAGCAGGAATCAAGATCTCCCAGGCCAACTAAAGAAGAGCCTTCTCCAAGGCTAAATCAGAAAGTTAGATCTTCAATTTCAGCTAAAGAACAACCTTCTTTGAAACCAACAAGTAGAAAGTCGACAACAGTTCACACGGCCATGGACCAGGCCCCGAGCCCGGAAACAAGACTCCTGGGTCAATTAGCTTTGAATCCATCACAACAAGTTGTTACCTCACCAGCTTCCAAGCTCTCCTTACCCAAATACAGATCAGCTAGTTTTCATGCTCTTCACTTGGTACCGGACTCTCCATTTCTAAAAGAAGACTCAGGAGCTTCCGCCTCTTCAAAAATTCCTCAGCGGCGTACACTCAGACCTCGACCACCTTCAAGTCGCCCACAAACTTCTATGGAACTAACACACAAGGGTCCATCACTAGTTACGCGCTCGCATACTTCACTTGAGTCTTATCCTCGAACTCCTAGTCTTGGAACTTCTAGCATAGGGGTGGCTTCTACGAGCATTAGTCGCCCACGTACACTTGCGTACAAAACAACAGCAAAGAGACTTACACCTCCAGATGTCCGTAAAGAAGACAAGAAATCGACCTCAAAGAGCGTCCAAAGAAGGATCTCTGCTTTCTTTCAGATCAAGGAGAAGAAGAGCATTCCAATGCTCAACCAGAAGCTGCTGGAGCAGTTGGAGGAGCAGAAAAGAAAGAAGAGTGGTGATAGCAATACAGATAGGGAGTTCGAGAGTAAACGATCGAAAGGTTTGAAGATGAGAAATATTGAAGAAAGAAATAAGGATAGGAAATTCTCATTGAAATTGAAACAGCCAAATGAGTCAGCCCCCGACACGAAGCAAGGTGTGTTCAAAGAAGACGATGTCGATTCCATGGCTGTACTGCACTTAGAAGGCCAAAATTTCTACAAGGACCAGATAGAGCCTCGCATTGAGCACCGATTAGATGATGAGGTTCAAAGTGACGAGCAGCACGTCGAGCAGCCAGCTGAGCATGAGCTTGAAGACGACAGAAAAGAGATCGAGGAGGCGCCAGATTCGCAAGATGTTGGTTTAGAGAATTTATTAGAAAGGGGGAAAGGTCAAAACGTGGACTCATCCATGGGTTGTTCCTCCTCAAGAGATGAGACATGGACTTTGAGGATGGTTTGTTACGATACACTGGAGAATGGTCAAGAATTGGACGAGATTGAATTGAGTCGTGAATCTCGCTCTCAAATGCCCCGGCAGCAATCACCTCAAAAGCAGAACCAACAAGGGTTAGTCTCATCGAGGGTCCGTGATTGGGATCGGGAACTAGCGATTCTCGAAGGAGTATCAAAAGTCGCCGAGCGAGGGATACTTAGGACTAATGTTCCTTCGGGGCGGAGGAGTAAGCAAGACCTCCAAAAGAGTACTGATGCATATCATACGATCAAAAGCAGAAACTGGCCACCTGCTCGAGAACAAGATTATCACCAGCCGCCTGTCGAGAAGCTAGTCCAAATAAAAAGAGATGATGACATGCTCAGTACAGATGGTGATCAGCATGATTGTGTTTGGAAGGCTATGTACCTTTCTCAACGGGAAGAGGGCGTAAAGGCCAGTATGGAGGACAGATCTCTAAGCAAGAAGAGAGATAGCTATGCAGAAGAGGCTGAGGAAACGAGCTATGAAGAGAAATTCGGAATCCTTGGTATTACGGTTGTTGTACATAGGTGGGGAAGGGAGGATTTGATTGTCAAGACTGACCTGGACAACCAGTAGGCGGAGTAAGTGAGTGGAACGTGATGCTGTGGGGTGGTTAGACTGTATTTGGCCTCAGGACAGTGTCTTGTAGTAGAACTGGTTGGCCTTTATGAGCGTATTGAGATCGGGAGTGCTGCTTAGAATATCTGACTGGCGGATCATTGGTAGCGATTGTTTTCTCATTAGTCACTCCTTTGTCTTCTTCCTTCTTATTCCTGGTAGTCATTCTTTTAGTACCAAACCAGGACAATATTATTGTTGAACTAATGACTCTCCCAGCTTGTGTGATGACTCAACTAAGGTTAACAACCAACCAACACAGTACTTAGAAATCTCTTCACTTTCTCTACCATTGACATTGACATTGACATTGACATTGACATTGACATTGATATCAACTAGCCCTACATATATACGTTTCTACCTACCCAGAAGCCCATTGTATTGGTCTACTTCATCTACTTCCCTTCTTTCTTTCTTCGTTGCCCCATGTATTCATTCATTCCGGTTGTTCATACCCCAAGTCAACGCCAATCTAATCCATCGATAAGCCAGCCAGCCTAACGCAGCCCAGCCCAGCCCCGTCTTTCAAATCATGAGAGAAACGGGGCGAAACAAAAACAAGAAGACAAAGCCGCCCACCATGCTCCGGTTTCATTATGCAATATGCGATATGCAGAAATGAGAGGAAGACGAAAAGACTAGACAAAATGAGACGTGTGCCACCCGAGAACAGAGTTGATATCTGGGCTTTTTTTTGGTGGCTGTTGTGCTTGGTTATGGTGTTTTGAAGAGTTGGTTAATCTTGGGAGATTATTCGTATCGTTGATTGTTTGTCGCTTTGTATGTCCATCACTCAATATCCCAGTCTCTTTGAGAATCTTCATCTCCTGTTAGAAAGGAGACCTGGTTCTTACGAGACCACACCCTCAGCTTGACTGAGTAACCGTTCCCGCCACCCATTACAAACCTCTTCAAACCCACCAACAACATCCCCACAAACACCAGCACATTCCCTCCTCTCCAACCTTCTACTCCAATCACCTCTCTGTAACCACAATTCTCCCTCTTCCCTCTCCTCTTCTTCCTTTCGCATCTCCTTCACTAATTCCATTGCGCTTTTCAGCCGGCGGGCTGCTGTGGTGGTTGTTTGCCTCGACATGTGTAAGCTGTCTGAGAGGTAGTTTAGTGTTTGTACCAGATCGGCTGTTAGTGTGTGGAGGGCTGTTAGGGATGTGAATGCTGCGGTTGTGGGTCGGGGGATGCTTTCGCTAAGTGTGAGGATCAGTGGCATTAGGTCGTCGATGCATTCCGAGTCCGGGGGCATAGATAGGGGGGAGAAGAGTGGGTAGGCTAGGTTTTGGAGGAGTCGGGTTTGGTGCATTAGATGCGTTGAGAGAGCGGTATGTGCTGTGATGAGTCTGTAGGAATCCTTAGCATGGTTTTCTTCAAGAAGTAGAAAATATGGAGAGGAACATCAACATACCTGGTAGTAGATCCTTCTACGCCCCCCTGACCACCTAAATCCTTCAAGTTTTCTACAACCCTCTTCACAACCCCATCCCTCTCTGTCCCATTATTCTCCGTTCCCCTTCTCACCAAGCCTTCCACAGCATCAATCCTAGCTGCCAACGTAGGAGGAAACGCCGGACTCTCTAGATCCGAATCCCCGCCATAGTCACTCCCATCATAATCACTCTGCGCTCTCCTGTGTCCTCTGCCTGCCGGCATCGGTGGTGTCAAATTCAGCATCTTAGGTTGCTGAGTCTGAACAGGCGAAGATCCAACATCCACCCCGGAATCCCGTATAACATGAGCACCATCCTCCTGGAAATTCATATCTGGTTCCTCATCTTCCTCCTCACCCTCACTCCACGCATCGGCCAACTCATCAGCAAGATTTCCAAGGCCGTTTGAAGGTGCGGGTCCACCGCTAGCGAAGACATCAATGCCGAAGTTGGAGTCAGATCGATTGAGGCTGTGGCGATTGGGTGTTGTGGGAGTATGGATGGAGGTTTTGGAACCGCGACGTGCTGGAGAGGAGGTCTGGTAGGAAAGTGGTGATGCGAAGGATAGGTCGATGTTGTTGGAGGGGTGTCTGCTGTGTCTTCCTTGTGGAGTTTGTGGTGATGAAGGCATCGTGACGACGAATGCCGTTAGGGAATGATAGTCGTCCAGTGTATTGGTGTTGTGTGTATGTATATCCCTTTTTCTTGAACTGTGATTCTGGGTTCTGCGGTCTCTGTTCCTCTCTTGGTTCGCACTGAAATCAATAGTCAAGCAGGCAGGCAGCTCTCTTTGTCCTAGCTCAGTGTAGAAGCTGGGTTGTCGCAGGAGTTTGTTTGTGTCTTCTTTGTATGTAGTGAGCGTGGGTGTGAATATGAGCGCGGAACAGAGAGATAGATGGCCAGTTGATGGAATGACACGTTTGACAGCGAGCGCCGGTGATGATGATAGGACAAAAGGAGAGGGCAAACGATGCGATGTTGTTTTGCGAGCGTGAGCGTCTTCGTCGACGTGGAGACGCGCAGGGTTTGTGCGGCATATTACGTTGGTGATGGGTTGGGTTCTTTTTTCGCGAGGATGGGTGATAGGGGGAGGGCGGCGGATGGGGAGGGCATGAACATAATAACGATGTTGCCTGTCAATAATGCGGCTGCTCGTGATTTTGGCGATTGGCGTGCATTTTCGGATCTTATGGATCTGCTGAAAAGTCAGGAAGATTAGCGTAATGCGCTGGCATTGAAAACTCTCGTACATTGGTGCTTTCTTTTTAAGGAAAATATTTTGTTCTTATTATTATTCTTATTATAACTGTCAGGTATATCTGCCGCATTCATTGTAATCTGTGCGTAGCTTAGCATTTTACTTTCTTCTTCTTCTGGCATGTCTATTTCTTATGGTCAAATAATGAATGTATGGTATGTGGCCTGATAGGGTAATTTCCATTGACGCATGTGGGGATCGTGAAATTCATTGTGAATTTGAACCGAATTCTTGGAGTCTTGGGCTAATTACTACAAACTCAACCAGATGAACATCACCTCTCCAAACCACCACTAACCTGCGAGATCTTCTCGCCTTCTCTAAAAAACAAAAACAAAAACAAAACAATCTCCTCTACGCTCTAAATCCACAATGACATCCATCCGTCCGTTCTGCGCCCTAGATGTCCTGCGCTTCAACCCCACAAACCTCGATCCACTAACAGAGACCTATGACCTCAACTTCTACTTCTCCTACCTGGCGCGCTGGCCACACTTATTCGATGTCGCTGAAGGACCTGACGGAACCATCGATGGCTACAGTAAGCCCTCAAGTTCCTGTTATCGCAACCCCCCAAAAAAACCAGACAATCTATATTTCCCCATTTCTTAAACTACACGGAGACTCAACTAACACACACAAAACCAGTAATGGGTAAACTCGAAGCCTCACCCTCCTTCGTCCAACACACAGAACACTATCTCCCCTGGCACGCACACATAACAGCCCTAACAGTAGCCCCTCACGCCCGACGTCTAGGCCTAGCTCGAACCCTGTCCAAAACCCTCGAAAACGGAGGCGAAAGCTACGATGCCTATTTCGTCGATCTCTTCGTCCGGAAATCAAATATCATAGCTCAGGAATTGTATAAGGGGCTTGGATATAAGGTGTTTAGGAGGGTTTTAGAATATTATAGTGATGGTGGTGAGAGGGGTGATGGTGAGGATGCTTTCGATATGCGGAAGAGGTTGAGTAGGGATGTTAAGGGGGAACATGCTAGGGATGATGGGGAGAAGTGGTCTGTTAGACCTGACGATGTTTGGTGAGGCTGTGGAGCGAGGTGTAATGTCGGTTTTTATGTTGTGGGATATATGCTGAGGGTTTCCCAAGATATGTCAAGACGAAGGAGAGACCTTCTGGGACCATATCAAGGTCTTAAAATTGCTTGAGTCAAGTGCTGACAGGCGAGCAGATGTTTGTAGTAGAATTAGGACAAGCAGTGGAGGTAGGACGAAAAGAGAAGACTGACCTGGCCGAGCATGCTAGAATAGTGTGTAGATGGAAAACAAAATCCATACACAATACCATACTCACAACGATAGTGGAACACGGTTTTAATTAGCAATAACAGTAGGTAGTCATAGCTTTAAGTAGAAATCGAGCGCCTCAAGGGACACACTCTATCTATTTAATATAGGTTGTCTTGAAGACATAGATTATTATGGGGAAAGTTTCTAAGAAGAGATTGCTTCATTTATTTGTATTATTGTGTTTTTCTCGTGCTGGTTTTTTTTCAGTGGTTCTTTTGATGCTGGTGGTCCATGACCCTTCTCACCTTCTATTTCTTCACCTCCCCTTCAGGCTTAGTGATTCCCTTTTTTTGCTCATTCTTCATCGTTATCTTAGCTACCTTCTTAAGCAACGCATTCTCAGCTTCGCGGTAGATATGATTCGGATCGAGAGGAAGTTGAGGGCATGTCAATGCAAATTTTGGATTTCGGGCCTCTTTTGGTGGCCGGGCTTCCATCTTGGATTCTGCATCTACCTCGAATTCGACTAGTTCGTAGGTGGGTGGTTCAGCTGAGACGTTGGGCTCTTGCTTTACCTTCTCTCGATCTTTGCGCGCGAGTATAGTGAGCGGTTTGATATATGTTGCATCCAATAGCCTCTGCACACTTATCTCGTCAACCTCAGCCGAGTCACGCGTTGGCAATTTAGTCGGTACAGCGCTAAATCTGAACGGAATAAAATCCTTAATCCTTACTTTTCCACGCCTATATCGTATAATATAATCCTCACGAACTGTCTTTGGTGTCATATGTTCTAACTTGCGCTCTTGATTTGCTCCTTCGACTTTGCAGATCGTCTTAGCCGGATCTGGGAATGATAATAGCTCGTATTCTGTAAGCTGCGGCCCAATGTTGACCTTTTCTGATGCAGCATAGAGAAGTTTTAAGGTGCGTCGTTGGTGGCGGTTGATTGACGAGGTTGGAAGTTGGGCTAGTCGACGAGAGGGGAGACAAGGTCGCCATCAATGAAGGATTGGATGACATCCCATTGTGGACAGATAGGCTACATAGCGGTAGAGCTATGTAGCTACTGGGTGGTGTGCGGCGGGAAATGTTGAGTTGTTGTCATAGTTAAGCAGTGACGCGAATTGAGATGAAATTGATACGAGGCTGACGACAAGGCTGAATCTCCACGTGGTAGATCCCCTCCCCCTAAAGTAAAGAATCAAGCGAGCCGGAAAAGGGGGCGGCTGAACAGGGACGAAATAAGTGGCCCATTCTAACACATGGGCCTTAATACTAAATACTCTAATATCTGTCCTTCTAATCCGCTAAAATTGCTAAA
>JAJONI010000224.1:0-14445 GCA_022190145.1 Pezicula rhizophila
TAAGTAACAGTTTTACTATTAAAATAATACTTAACAGATATATATAAATTATAAGAAATATAATAAGGGGTTTAGGGTTCGGAGTTAGGGCTTAATAAGCAAATAAGTTCCTACTAGATGATAAAGAAATAGTTCTATCTAAAGATACAAAATTTTCTAACAACTTGCAAGACAATATGTCATAAAGGAATTATCCTATCCGCCAGCATGAAAGAACGTATCTACACCGCTAGCTAGGCAAGATAGTAAAGGGGATTGTGCACGTGCCACATCGAACTAGCGAGCCGGTGAGCTTTATCGCGTCTACAGCTTGTGGAGACGAACTGCGATTTTGCAAGAAACATTTGCACTGTATAAGTACAAGTCCTTTAAGTCTTGGAAATTGCGACAATAGTTCAAGCTTCATAAAAAAAGCACTCACAACCAAAAGTCCTCTTCGCTATCCCTAGTCATAAACGCATACACAACACGCCACCACATCATTAGCCTTCCTCAAAGTAGAGCTTTCAGAGCTTTTTCTACCCATGATGGATATTCTCAAAGGCAAGCACACGCTTGTTTTCCCCGTCATACACATTTACAACCAATACTAATAACCTCCAGATTACGCAGTCCAAGCCTACCAGCTCTATAACGCCGCAGACCCTTACCTCCAACCCATCCGCGCTATGTACCAGGAAGCGCAAGCACAACTCTACCCGATCGTAGTACCACTCCTGCACAAAGCAGCCATCTTCACACAAGAATCACCAGTCATAATATCCGTTGGCGTCATCATCCTCTTCTTGCTCATCACCATGCAAATACTAAATTTCGTGCGGAGGGTGATGATGTGGTGGACGAGATTCTTGATGAGTTTGATGTTTTGGGGCTTGATTGTTCTGGCGATAGCTGTCGTTGCGCAGAGGGGTGTCGGTAGGACTGTTGGTGATTTGTATGAGTGGGGAGTTGAGTTGAGCGAGGTTTGGTGGAGGGAATATAGGCGTTGGGAGGGGTATCAGAATCAGGCGCAGTATAAAGGTCAGATGCAGGGACGGGGAGGGCCGAACCCGGGGGTTAGTGCGGGCTCTAGTTGGAGGTGATGCGACTTCGAAGAGAGGTGCGTTGGTGGATGCCGTGCATACTTTGCTTCTAGCATACATAGTGGTTAATGGGTAGTTTTTTTTGGATACTGTGCTGGATAAGTTATGTCCAGCTAGTTCGGCATTGGGTTTAGGCAGATTCTCATGATGTTTGGAAAAGGATAGGCGCAGGTGTTTCATTGCAGGCTAATAGGAGTTTTCTCACTTGGTATTAAGGCACGGCGGCTTGTTTTGTAAGTCTTTGGATATATGAATGAATAACGCCTACGCTATGCTGTGTGTACCTTTTCCCAACTCGTTCCATAACTCCAACAGACACCCTCAACTAAAAACTGGTTCTTCCAGTTCTCTTATTCAAAACCATCTTCCCCATACATGTCTACTTCGTCGTTCGGTTCTTTTGGCTCTTGTGACTCGTGATACTGTATCGCATCATCGATGTAACTCAATATGGCTCCCACACTATCCTCGTCTTGTACATCTAACTTGAGATAAGACACCATACTGAAGCTATCGATCAAACCTGCAACAGCTCTGTTCAATCTTTTGAAGCTCGATCCTCGCATCATGGACTCTGCCTCTGCTGGATCCCCAGAGCCCTCATCTACATGGTCCTCCCCAGCAACATCTTCATCGAGGAGCGTAGTGTCGGGATCCAAGAAGCGCTTCAGTTCCCTCTTTCCAACTTGCCCTTTAACCAGATCCATCTTCGACAATATATTCACATGGGGTACTTCCAGCATGATCATCGCACTCATTGCACTCAACGTGCCTGCAAAGAATTTTGCCCTGTCTATCACAAATGTAGCTTCGAGCAGGTATGCTGCGCAAAGATTGATATCCAAGGCACCTGTTCGTGTTAGATGCTTGACCAGCTCAGGTAATATGGGGATGTGCGTGTATAGTTCAATCTGGCCAGGCATATCAATAATGATCAAGTATTCCTCGGTGAGAGGGTCGAGTGCTTCGGTGAGAAAATCGAGGTTCTCGAGCAGGAACTCGAAACAGTAAATCAGACCTCCGTTCGGTCCGAGTCCCATTTCTTCCATCACATCTTCGAGGGAGATCAAGTCTTTGATGTCAAGGTCGGGTTCGTGAGCGAATTCTTCGGCGGCGGGGTCGAGATTTACATAGAAACACGAGCGCCGATTATTGCGGAGATGAGTTATGAGACCTGCGCAAAAGGTGGACTATTAAAGGAATGAGCATAATTTTTTTTCCATGAATATTCCGTGGATTTGACTGACCTTGCCTGCCCCTGCTGGGCCCATTACCAGTACTCCGAATTTACTCATTGTGTTGGTGGTGATGGTGGGGGTTCGTTATTATTTATTTATTTTTTTGCTGCCTCACAGCCTTTTCTCTCGCCCCGAAGATTATTTCATATGCTAAGGTAGAGAGGAAGGCATAGTACTGTAGAGAAGGCTGCGAAGGCTTGCCTAGTAAGTAAGGCTGAACTCCGCTGCGAGCGCTTACCTTATGGTAAGCTGCATGCGAGGGTGTTCCGATTCACTGCTGTGATTCGCTCGGGCAGCGGTGAGAACTGGTCAACGATGGTGCCATTGCGCTAGTTGCTAGTTTGACAATTTCTTGCGACTATCGGCTTCCGAGCAAAACCCCCACCATCTCACCTCACCTCACTTCTTCTGTTCCTTACTCCATCTTTCCATTCCCCAAACCACCCCCTTCTTAACACCCTTTCTTTCTACCCAACCTTTGCTTCCCTCTTCATCTCATCGTCATCTTCGTCTTCATCTTCATCTTCATCTTCAGTGCTCTCCTCCCTTCCAGTTTCCTCCTTTAATCTCTACACATCTCCGTAAAGATGACTGCACACACCAATGGCGTTAGCCATCACAACCAGGGCACCTTCTTGTTCACCGTGAGGCACAGTAGCAATCCTGCAAAGAAGAAACGTGTACTGACGAGAACTTCAGTCTGAGTCTGTAGGAGAGGGACACCCTGACAAGATTGCTGATCAAGTATCTGATGCCATTCTTGATGCTTGCTTAGCAGAGGACCCTCTATCAAAGGTGGCCTGTGAAACCGCAACCAAGACCGGTATGGTCATGGTCTTCGGTGAGATCACCACCAAGCACAAGTTGGACTACCAGAAAGTTATTCGAGAAGCCATCAAGGACATCGGATACGATGACTCCGCGAAGGGTTTCGACTACAAGACTTGCAACGTGTTGGTTGCCATTGAGGAGCAATCCCCAGATATTGCACAAGGTTTACACTATGACCAGGCTCTTGAGCAACTAGGTGCTGGTGATCAGGGTATCATGTTCGGATACGCTACCGACGAGACCCCAGAATTATTCCCATTAACACTGCAATTGGCCCACAAGCTCAACGCTGCCATGTCTGCTGCCCGCCGTGATGGAAGCCTGCCATGGCTCCGACCCGACACTAAGACTCAAGTCACCATTGAGTACAAGCACGATAACGGAGCTGTTGTCCCACTTCGTGTTCACACCGTTGTCGTCTCTGCCCAACACGCCGAGACTATCTCAACTGAGGAGCTCCGCAAGGAGATCAAGGAGAAGATCATCAAGAAAGTCATCCCTGCCAAGTACCTTAACGATGAGACCATCTACCACGTATGTATCATCCTACCTCAAATAAAGTAAATATCTAACAAGCCAAAGATCCAACCCTCCGGTCAGTTCATCATCGGTGGACCCCAGGGAGATGCCGGTCTCACCGGCCGAAAGATCATCGTCGACACATACGGTGGTTGGGGTGCTCATGGTGGTGGTGCCTTCTCCGGAAAGGATTTCTCCAAGGTTGATCGCTCGGCGGCATACCTCGCTCGTTGGATTGCCAAGTCATTGGTCAACGCCAAACTTGCCCGCCGGGCACTTGTCCAACTCTCATATGCCATTGGTGTTGCAGAGCCTCTTTCCATCTTTGTTGATTCATACGGAACTTCAACCAAGACCTCTGATGAGCTTGTAGCCATTATTCGTGCCAACTTTGACATGAGACCCGGTGTCATTGTCAAAGAGCTCGACTTGGCCAAGCCCGTCTACTTCCAAACAGCCAAGAACGGTCACTTCACCAACCAGAACTTCAGCTGGGAGAAGCCAAAGACCCTCAAGTTCTAAATGTACAATATTAACGCGGCCATGAATCCGTGAGTGACTCAACGTCCTCGCAATATACCCGAGCATGACTTTTTCAAACTTTCTCTATGGAATATCTCGCGGCGAAATGATTTACGAATAGGCATGGTTTTCAACTGACCATAAGGCGGAGTTTTTTCTCTTCTGATATTCAAAGTAGCGTTTTGCATTTAGCATTGATAAAAAAAAGCTTTCTCTTCTGGGTGATGATTGGGTATCATCTGGGGATAAAAGTCTTTCAACATAGACCGTAGAAAAGGCGGTAGACTCCTCTTATAGAGGGATAAAGTTTATGTGCGATAGAGAGCATCATAGCATCTGGCGTTTGGAGAACTTCAACAACTTCTCTGGTCGGATGGGACACATAATGGGATCATTAATGTGTGCAAGGGAGTGTGCTCTCTTAATAGCTACGTGCTAAGGAAGTTAGAATATAATACAATACTGTGTTGTGTGTTCTTTCACGTCTTTCTCTACCTTAATAGTCAATGAGATTTGACATGTTTGTTTGACGCCTGGGTCTGCTGCTCCTCTATCCCATTGCCGAAAAGGAATTCGAACTTGGCTTCGTCCTTCTCTGGAGGCCAGGTTGACTTCCTCGGTCTCAGACGAGCTTTCTCTTACAGATAAGGTAAATATGAAGCTGTGCGGAGGTGAGTAGTACATATCTTACAGCTAATCGCTTTTGTTGCTTGCTACCCCGTACTCGTTAGTTGTTACCTGTACCTATTCGCAAATTGAGTTTGAGAGGTGCTCCTGAAAATACAGGGTAGGTTGATGATTAGAACAAAGAGGGAGAGTGTGTATGTGTGAGTAGGCGATAGAGAGTTTGAGAGGTCTATGTCCTCCTCAAATAACTTTATTGTTGAAGTCATTGTTTGTTTAGACCCATCTTAAGTCAAAAGCCGAATCTTAGCTCTTATGTTTATTTTGTCTTTGACTTTGGTTGCTACATCAGAGATACTTCATAGTTAACGTTCTCGGATTGCTATGATTCCGAGAGGTCAAGGCTAGCGCTCTACTTCCTGTCTCTAAGTTCTTCGTGGCTATTGCCTGAACGGGATGGTTGTCATTTTGAGTTATCTCCATGCTAAATGTAAATCTTGGATGAACTAAAGTATCAGGATCACCGGATCTGCGGTAGCTGAGCAGCACTCAAATACCGTGTACTTATCATGGATCTGCAATGAGCAGTAGCTTCATCCCTTAGACCGTATTGGCGTTAAACCCTCCTTTCTTCATACAGCAAAGATCGCAAGACGCAAACAAGCACTTTGAATAGTTTATGGTGGATGTTTCAAGCCCCTCCGATGCTCCTGTATTGTACGTTCACTCTTGAGAAGTGACGTCCCTTCCTCATCGGCCTCACCGAGCAAAGACCACATCGCCCCCCGTGCTATCTTCGGGCATAATAGCATTCTCCTATCTTTACTTATCACTCATGTCAATCATAGATAATTCAAGGCTTCAAGCACAAGCACAAGCATCAATCCTACGTGATTGGCGAAGCATGACCTGCAGATCACGCACCTTACTGTAGGAGTGCTCATTTCTCGATCTCAAAGGGGGAACTGTGACTGTAACTCTAAAGACGAGAAAGGGTAGAGATCAGCATGGTGCATTGGTGCATATGTACGCAAAGACGCGTTTGCTTCTCTCTTAGAAGGAATTTTTGGGTCCCGAATATGGGGAAAGTTGTGCTTTAGAATAGTACATTCGTAGAAAATGTGTGGCGACGATGGCGTTGTGCAAGCGTATTGAACCCCGGAACTGCGGCTGTTGCATGACGTTGAGATATACTTCGTACATGCCCAAATAATCTTTATTCCTGTCTAAGCGCACCTGGCTAGATATAGCCAAAAAAAATGGGACTTCCTCGTTAAGTGATTGGTAAATTACTCTTGATGCGCTGAGATAGAAATAAAGATTCTTTGGGCCACTAGGAGACTTTCGGTAGATTAATTTGTGTTAGATTATTGCACTTACAGAAGAGCAGCGGATGGCACGTGCCGTGGTATTCATAGTCTCATTATCTAATATGGGCTATTTTGAGAAGAGATAGGGTCACTTTTCTTTAATTTCCTGCTTCTGAGCAACGTTGGCAGAAGTTTGGTAAAGTAGATGAGCATTTCGCGTATTAGGTTTAGTTTGGTTGTGGAGTCCGGCATTGAGATTGAGCATTGGCCGACCTATATTACAGCAGGTGTTATTTATTAATGATGACGATGTTGATGATGGTTCTGATTTGAATTAACCTGGATTCTATCATGCACTCAGTCGTACGTAGGTTTCTCAGTTGTCTTTGCGAAATAAGAATTAAGAGTCTCGAATTGGTGTCATGTTGTAAAGTATCGGTACATCGGTACATCGGTACGAGGGTACGAGTACAGTAGGGGTGCTGAGAGTCTGGCTTGGTCGTTTCGAACAGTGTGTCTTTGCTGCTTTCGAGCGAGGCGCTCGGTACAACGTGAGATCTCGGCTGTGGATCACACACAGATGCTTGTTCTTCCTTCGTAAGTCTCCGCACAAGCAGTTGTGAGATGATTATCATTCAAGTCACGCTGCTAAATTACGCGTTCAGCACGCTGGGCCGGCTGGTTTGTTGGCATGTAAAGCGCGCTTTCGCGGCAGGTGTCTCTTTCATCTATCTATGAATTCTCTGATGAGGCCTTTGATTACAAGTACTACTGTACATACAGTCGTACTAGAATCACCCGATGTTGAGATCGGGATTCTAGAACATTACTTACTTTACTTGCGTTTTGTTTCGAGTTCGTCGATGTTTCTTCGGTAACGTCTCCATAAAGTACGGAAGGTACCTTGTCGTATTGTATTATTTCACTACCGCGGCGAACGTTATAGACAGGGGTAGATTAATATATGGGGGGTGTACTTCTCTCGGCGGGCGGTGTGCGAGGATTAGTACTAGTACTCCATAGTCAGGGAAAGGACGAGACATTTCGGCAAGGGCTGGTTGGAGAATCTCTGGCTTAAATGGCTTTGAGATGGGAGATTCTTAGCCGCAGCTAGCAGTTGTAATTGTAATTGAAATTGTAATTGAACATTTCCTCACAGCCAAACACTTGCTCAGTGAGCAATTGATGGCGCACAAAAGTGCGATAATGCAACAGGGCAACAGAGCAAATCACAAGTCCTCGCGACTGTGGCCTGAAGACTTGAAGGTCTCGCAGGAAGCGCAACTGCGAATAGTCAGCTCTGGTTCGTTGGTCCGTAACCATTGCCCGTCCTCATACTTTATCTTTTCTAGGCTTGCAAGCCCGGCCTGCCCTTCTCCTTTAGCAACCCCAGTTCCCTGTCATCATCATCTTCTTCTTTGTTCCTGGCGGGGTGGCACCCTGAGACCCAGTGTTTTCAGGAACGAGAACGACTCTACACCAATGATATGCCTGTTTCCATCTCCATTGTAGCGGCCAGAGCGCGTAACCCAGCGCCATCTTCCCACAATCCGGCGCTTGCCCATCCAGAATGTGGTAGGCCCGGCGAAAGGGGTGCGACTGATACCTTTTTGGAGCATCTACAGCTCGTTGTTACCCTCACGTCGCAATCACAACTGCCTCGTGCGCTCTTTCCCAGCACAATCTCCAATGTGTCTAATCTATCTCACCCAGAATTGTGCACATCTTTCCTAAATCTTTGGTCCACCCAATGTCTTGTCTGCTAAATCCTGGCTTTCATACAAACCATGGCCTTCGCACCTCGTCCACTGCCTTTGCGAGAGGGCTCTCACCCCTCCCCTTCTGCTGATCCTCACTTTGATACTCAGACTGCTTCAGACTCATCTGATCTCAACACCTCACCCGTCGAAGATCACACCGACCTTCAGAACCCTAATCCTTACGGCTCCGTGACTGGAAGAACTCGAGGTCCTTCGATACCTTTATTGACAAACCGTTCGCGAACCTCTTCAAACTCCTCGTTGTCATCAGTCAAGCGCAAGCCATTGCCGTCGACTGCCTCTCCTTTGGCTACACGTTTCTCGTCTGGAGAGCATCTGGCCGCAAAGCATCCGTCCGCAACTCTGGAGGCAACTCTGGAACTCCCCGAAGAACCTTTCATCAGAGCGTACTCGCTCGACAGCCCAACTTTGTATGAGTTCCCGGCCATCTCTACTAAGCCATTTCTACCACGGTTGTCAGGCCAAGGAAGCAAGAAGTAATACTACCTTTCTACTTTGTCTCTAAAAGAGCTTCTTCAAGTTTCAACAATGCGGTTCCTCAATGCTGACGTTCAAAACAGACCTGCAAACGACCCAGTTGCTTTGACAGCAGAAAAACCATCCGACCCCACGTTGGAACACCGCGTCACAGCACTTGCGGAAGAAAATATCGGACAAGACCCGTCTCCCAAAAGTCCGAACCTCGCTCTACCTTCGCAACAACAGCGTCCAAGGTTGCTCTCAAAACATGCTCGCTTGACGAGCGACTCTGCCCTCAGCCTTGCGTCCCAATCTACAGGTGTGTGGCACGGTGGTTCTACATATTCAGACCACTCACGTTCGGCTACTATGTCTGTTTTTTCAAGCAAGGCTACACCACTACACAGCTTAACCTTGCCAGCTAAAGCGCTCAAGCGAAGTTTCTCCAACGACTCTACTTCCTCCGATACGACGGTTCAAAAATCGCAACCCAAATCTCCGTCAGGCTCTAAACTTACATCATTCTTCGGTTGGGGAGCGAACGGAGCTTCTCCTGGAGGCTCGTCAATAACGTCCTTATCTGACAAACCTTATTCACCCATCCCCTCCCCCACACCCCCCGAACTTACTGATGCGTCTAAAACTTCAAACACCAAACAAATGCCTTCAGCTCTTGACATTCAAAAGGCCAATGCAGATGTCGGATACTTCGGAAACGCCTACCTTCAAATACCACCGGCAACCCCAACATCACCCATCCAAGTCGAAGAGATGGAGGAAGAATTAAAGCAAATCAGTGCTGAGCTTGCAGCTTCAATCAGACGCGAAATGGATCTCGAAGACCTTGTTGATCGTTTGCAGGCAGAGGCTGCCAACCCTTCAACCTCAACCAGTAAGAGGACGAGTGATTATTTCTCTGACTCTGGTTATAGCTCTGTCAAGTATGGAGAGTCAGATTCCAAGCAAGATGAGATCGACCGGGCTCTCAGAAAGGCGGCACAGGAGAAGGCTTCAGTGCAACTTGAGCTTACCGCCAAGGTCCAAGAGGAAAGAAACCGCCGAAAGCAGCTAGAGACTCAAATTCGCCGTCTTGAAGATAAAGCAGCACAGGTATGTGTTTTTTTTTTTTGTTTTTGGAAGGGGGTTACTCTAAAACTCTCGATTTTCAGAAGCTAAAGCTTTCTCTAGGCAGAACTTGCTTCCATGAACTCAATCAACAGTTCCGATCGCCTAAAGGACCTTGAAAATACCTGCGAAGACTTGCGCCGTCGTCTTGCAGAAGAACGACAAGTAAAAGACAATTTTGAGGATCTCCTATCAGCTCTCAAGGATGAATTACAAACTTCCTCCAATGAGCGCGACAACCTCCGAGATGAGATTGTACCCCAATTAAGAGCTCGCGTAGAGGGTCTCGAAGCCCAAGCATCACAACATGAGCAACTCACCTATGAGCAAACGAAGATGCAACAAGAGCTCCAAGCACTGAAGAACGAGAACACAACATTAATTAATGCCCAGAAAATGCAGCACGATATGCAGCAACAAATGAAGAAATTTAATACTATTTCAGAGGAAGCCGGCCCAGTTCCCACACGGAAAACAGTAGGACTGTCAAGATCGAACTCTGTCGCTACACGGGGTTCTTTCTCTCGACCACCGTCCCTTGGCCTTCAGAGATCCGGATCAGTAAAGACGGTGGAATCACGAGACGCTCTTGCTGAACGTGTTAAGGATGTTGAACTTCAACGTGATGCGTTGCATGCCGCTTTGAAGAGTCTCCTTGAACGTCAAGAACACCAGAACCGGGAGAATGAGAAGAAACTTCGGCAATTGGAGATGGAGCGCGACCGTGCTCTTCTAAGCTCGCCAAAACGCATCAGTTACGACAGAGAGGTCGCTAACCTACGCGAGGAAATCAACACACTTCGTCAACGTGCCGATGAAGCCATACAGCAGAAGTGGCAATGTGAGAAGGGCTTGAGTGGGTTGAAGATGGACCTTGATCGTGCAGAGCAAGAAATTGCATCGTTGAAGAGTCTCTTAGAAGAGAAGGATGTCTTGATAGCGGCTCCAGGATCCCGACCCAACAGTAGCTCCCGCCGTAGCAGTAATCCAGTTACTTCGGAATCACTTGAAAAGGCTTATAGAGATCTACAAACCGCCTACGCTGATTCCTTGGCCCGAGTGGATGCATTGGAGTCGTCTACCATGGACGTGGATACTGACAAAGCAATGAAGCAGCTCGAGTCTGCTCTATCCGACGCCATCTCTGAGCGAGACTTTGCAATCCAAGAAGCGGACGCTCTTCGCGAACAGTCTAATGCTATGCGAGAGTCTGAATTGGGCCATGTAAGCCAAGAAATGACTCTAGCAAACGAGCTCCAGGAATCGGCCAAGCGAGTAGAAGAGCTGGCTATGCAGGTTCGAAAACAGCTTGCGTCGAACAGCACTCTAAGACAACGCCTAGCTGAGACCATCGAGCGGGGCGAGAAAGAGCAGAGGGATAACGCTATGAAGATCATGTTCATGCAAAGTAGACTTAAGTCTCTTGAGGACAAGCTTTTAGCTGCTCAGCAAGCTTCGGAGGAAACCATATCTCGTCACGAAGAGGATATCCGGGAATTGAGGGAGACTCACAACAACCAACTCTTACGCGTGAAGGACAGTCTCCGCTCGCCACGTCTCTTCGCTCCAAAGACACCACTTACTCCTATGTTTGCAAACTCGGCAAAATCACCGCGAATCGTGTCTACTAGTTCCGGGAAGGCACTTTCTGTCTCTGAGGACTCAAAGGTGGATTTCTTGAAGCAACGAGTACTGGAGTTGGAGGGGGCTTTAGCTGATGCCGATCAAGCAATGGAGGAGGTTGTGGGACGCATGAACGTCGCTCAGATTGAGGTTATGGAACTTCAGAACGAGAGAGAGGAAGCTGTCCGAGAGACGAGGAGACTCCAAAAACAACTTGAGGCGGAAAGGCTGAAGGCATTCGAAGGTAGATTTGCCACGCTCTCGACATAATGATTGAAGGGAGAATGATTAAAAGTTTGATTTTTATCTTGCGCTTTAGCGGATTGTATTATTTTTGCTCCCTCTATGCATTAGGGAATGGGAAATGGTGTTATTGGGGAGCATTTGCTTGGACCGGGAGGCTAGAATTATTCCCGCCGGTTTTTTTATGTCTGGGATCTGGGTATCGACCGCAGAATGTGTCGCCCATACTCTTTCTTTAATGAGCACTATCACTGTATGTGTTTTATTCTTGTAATTATTAAGTTGAACGGTGGGGTGGACATGGAGCACTCTTTTCGGAGTCGTTGTACAAGTACGAGTGTATATTTGTGGAGGAGACAATAAGCAGTTGTAACCGGATAATTGTATATTCGTAGTATAGATAAAATCCAGAGGATGATACAATTACTTGCTGTTCCATTTTACTCGTCTACCAGTACCTGTACTTTGTTTCTTGCAGTGAAAAAGATCACCACATGATTGTTATCGTCATTTGTTTCTTCGCTAAGCACCCGAGCTAAGCGTCCAATTTTTTTGATGATCATCACGATCCTTCTTATGATTTTCATGATTGGTCCAATACTCTTACGAGGGGCAGAGACTTGGGTGACACACGTGCCTATAGTTCCTTCGGATCAAGTGGGGGAAGCGGAACTCAATGGGGTGAGAATGCATGAAAGAAGAAGGTTTCGAGAAGAAAGTTTCGAGAAGAAGGTTTCAAGGGGCCGGGCCTTAGGCGAGGAGGGCGACAACTACAAAATACCGGTAGTAAGAATAATATAATACAGGTGATGCAGCTCTAAATTCATATATTCCGTCCTTCTCGGCCGGTGTGTCGATCATTTCAAGCTCTTAGGGGGAGGAGGGACCATCAGAATGTATGTGCTGTCTGTCTGTAACGCATCGGCATATTTGTAAAGGATGGATGCATTAGATTGTCGGCTTATATGGTTTGCAGTTTTGATGTTTTGTAAGGAAAGGTTGTTGATGCCGTACGAGTATTACGAGGTATGTTAAGTTTAGATGAGGTTGTTGTGACGTAGGGGGTTTTCATGGCGTTATGTTGTGTGGTCGTGTGTCGTAGTAGGTACGTCCGTAGTAGGTACGTCCAGTAGGTACGTCCGTCGAAGTCCGCCTTTTTTTTTTCTCTCGCAAAGTAGATAATGTACCGCAGCCGTGCCGTAGCGGAAGTTTATTTTGGGTTGTAGGGCTAGGCTTGCTGGGAGTTTGCAAGACAGGGTGTATGGATGTACATACCGTACGGAAGGTACGCTTTAATTGTGATTGATGTTGCTCGTTTATGCGGTAATGGAGAAGTCTGGATATGACCATGTGTTCGGATGATATGTGAGGGATTTAAAGGTTAAGGTTGGGTTAGGTAAGGCAAGGCAGGCTAAGTAAGATATGGATGGATGGATGGAAAGAGTACCTAGTTCGGTAATAGTTAAGTTCATGTGTTTTCTCGGGCTATTTTCTTTTTTGTTATTTGTCTACGAGTATTCTTTCTCGAGTTCGCGTTAGTGTTCGGACGAGTCTGTTTATTTTATTTTATTTTCATTCATTATATTTTATTCTATTCTATTCTATTCTATTCTGCTTTCTACGGGGTACCGATAGTAGTGTTGAAATGATAAGTAGAAGCACGGGAGCTACAGGAGGTAGTAAGGCTTAGTTTAGTGATAGGAATCATCGTACTGTAGTTACGGAGCAAGCGATAATAGCAGATTTATGAGACGCGAGGAAGTTTCATCACTTTTTGGTTTAAGATAAGAGTTGGGAGATGTTTCACTAGACTTGTGATAAGATGGTCGCCAGGGTTGAAGTACAGTACAATGCTTGTTTGGTCCGGCGATGTCATGTGAAAGTATCGAGGTCTTTTTTGCACCCTTGGACCCGTCCACAGAGAGCATGGCACGCACGGGTGCCGAGGAAGTGTTGCAATAGTAGAGTTTTAGTTGGCGATAAGAAGGGGAAACTGGCTGAGGTAGACTAGGAATCTGAGTTCGGGAGGACCGAAGGACTCGTAGGTGTTGTAGAGGTCAGACTCCAACGGAATGAAATTCAGTATGCAGTCAAATAATGAACTCCCGCACCCTGTCGTCGTTCGGGGGAAGGCGAGGTGAAGTGGTGCAATGGTCAATTCACTCAACTGTAGGGCATAGCGACAAGTGTTTGCGAAAGAAAAATAAGAGCTGGGAAACGTTTCGGCTGTGTGCCACCACCTGTGGAAAGTGACATGGTTGTTGATTTAAGGTTAATAGGAAGGTTATATATATACGTATGGGGGCGGGGTTCGTATATTCGGTCGCTACCTTAAATCAAAATCCAAGGGATGATGAATGCATGCATGCCCGCCGGCCTTGTTCGTTGCTTGATGAAGACTTTTATTTCTTTTCGGGCGCTTGCAATTCATGAATATGGTGAATGCATTTCCTACCTACTTGTACATTACACCAAGACCATCACATCCGTAGCCATCCTGTTTAAATTGTCGCCACTATTGTTACCATCGTTCATAGGCTAGTAGTCTCTTTTAGATTATTCTTTTTTCAAAGCACAACAACCACATTGACCCTTTTTCAGCTTCCTACGATTTGTGCTGTCGCTTATGTTCAACAGATTACCACTTTCAACTCATCTCACTTCTAGTTCAATGCTTAAAAGATCAAGAGAAGGAAACTCTCGAGTTTCTAGTATACCCCACCCATTATCTACTTCCTGATAATAGTAGTAGTGACGATCGGTGGATGTGTTACCTATATCTGGTACATCTAGTTGAATAACAGCAAGCGGAGTCAGCAGGTAAATATACTCTTCTTCCCTGTCCTTAAGATATTAGTTGGAACTAGCCTCCTGGTACATGTAGTAAATTGACTAATATATGGTAAGGTAAGGGCCAAGATACTGATACGTTTTCAAATAGCACCTTAGCACCTTATAGCATCTTTAAAGGTGTTCCGTACAGTGCAGTTCTTGTTACACGGCTTACTGTGAGTCTAAAATAGTCACATAGGAGCATAGTATCTTTTATATAACTAAATCACCTATGTGACTAATTAACTTATTTGAG